>CANXME010001652.1:537500-779988 GCA_948144175.1 Closterium sp. NIES-65 | reverse complement strand
CACTGCTGACAATACACCTCGCTCCCAGTGGCAGACTCGTGACCCCGTCGCCTCGCCTAGCCATTCACAGTCACCTGCCGTTAGATGATGGTGCGCACTACTTTGGCTAGTTACAAGACCTCGCTAAGGCACTGTACGATGCAGTAGTCAAACGCTAACTCCTCGCCTGCCTCCGCTACGATAGGCCGTCTCTCACTGCCCTATCTTTTCCCGATCTCGCGCCTTTCCCACAGTCGCTGACCTCATTACACACCTCCGCACTAGTGACACTCACTACCGAGCCGCCCTTCCTGCTAAGTTCCTCGCCACGAAACCCCCCCCCCCCCCGATGAACCTCGTTCTCTACCACCTAGTCACCCGTTCTCCCTGACTCTCTTCGCGTAGTCAGGGACCACTTTCTCGCCCTCTGCCCCACCGAACTCACCGTTGACCTGCTCAAGAAGCATTTGCTTGCAGCTGAGGCTACCATAGTTGCTGTAGGTGCCTCTCGTGGCGACCCCCGCACGCCCTTCTTCGACGGGTGTTTCCCCTCCCCCCATTCTCCCCTCGGTCGCCTCTGCTGCCGCTATCGACTACCTTGGTGCTGAGGAAGTTGGGGCTGCGTCTGCTCCTAGTTGGAGGCGCAAGAGCAGCAAGGGCAAGGGGGGCAAGGGTGGTGGCGGTGCCAGTGGGGGAGGTGGAGGTGGAGGCGGTGGGGGCGGTGGGGGTGGTGGCGGTGGTGGGGGTGGTGGCGGGGCTGGGGGGGTGGGTGGTAGCGACGAGGGTGGTGGCGGCAATGGTAGTGGAGGAGGCCGGGGTGGAGGTGGTGGTGGTGGCGGCAGTGGGCGTGGTGGCAGCGGCTTGGGTGGTGGTCGGGGTGGACCAGCGCAGCATAGAGGCTCGGGTGGTGTCCAGCGCCAACAGCAGCGTCTCGGAGAGAATCCGTCGCCCCAGCAGCTTCGTGAGTGGTACTCTTAGCATGGGGGGTCTGGGGGTGGAGGTACCTGCACGTATGTCATCCGCATAGGTGACCGCGCTGGTAAGATGTGTGGGAGGTTCCACACGCCGCAGCACTGCTTCTCCCGTCTCGACGACGCCTGGCGTGCACAGTTCCCTAAGGCCTCTGAGCTGCCCCGCTGGGCTGATCTGCTTAAAAAGGACATTGACGTCTTTGCACTAGACTTTGATGTTTTCCTTGGAGCCATGTATGTATTGACTATTAGTGCCACCCCTCACTCCTCTGAGTTTCCCCCGACGGAGGCTCCTCTGCAGACCCTTCACATAGACGTATGGGGCCCAGCCCGTGTCCGTGGACAGGGCGGAGAGCACTACTTCCTGCTGGTAGTTGACGACTACACGCGTTACACCACGCACCAAGGGAGAGGTCCTTGCAGTCTTGATCCCGTGGATCCGCGCTACTCGTCTCCAGCTGGAGAGGCGCTTTCGCACGGACCTTCCCGTCATGCGACTACACTCTGACAGAGGTGGTGAGTTCTCCTCCGGCCTCTTGGAGGCCTTTGGTCAAGGGGAGGGCATTGAGCAGACGTTCACGCTTCCGGCCTCTCCTCAGCAGAAGGGGGTTGCTGAGCGCCGCATTGGCTTGGTCATGGAGGTCGCTCGTACCTGCGGCTGCCCCCCATTTTCTGTGGCCGTTTGCGGTCCGGTACGCCGCACATCAGCTCAACCTCTGGCCCCGTGTCTCCGTTCTAGAGGCCTCGCCGACACTGCGTTGGACGGGAGAGGTTGGCGATGCGTCTGTGTTTGGTGTCTAGGGATCTCGTGCCTTTGTCTGCGATACGTCCGCGGACAAGCTCTCTTTCCGCACCGTTCGTTGTGTCTTCCTGGGCTTTGTCCCTGACGCGCCTGGTTGGTAGTTTTACCACCCCACCTCGCGCCGTATCTTCCCTTCTCACGACGTCACGTTTGACGAGTTGGTCCCCTTTTACCGTGTCTTCCCCTACCGCACTGCCCCGCTCCCCCCTCCGCCGCTCTTCCTCACGCCAGGTGCTGCTTTGGTACACCCCCTGCCTCCCCAGGGTCCTGCTCCCTTTGGTGTCTCCCAGGTAGACACGGTCGAGCCTGTCGAGGTAGCTGTCGACTCTGGTCCTGCGCGAGGTACTCAGCGTGTTGAGCCTGAGCGTGCTCAGCGTGGTGGTGCTGGGTCTAGGGGTACTGAGACTGGGGGTGCTGAGCCCAGGGGTGCGGAGACTTGGGGTGCTGAGCCTGGGGGTGCGGAGACTGCGGGTGCTGAGCCTGGGGTAGCTGTGCCTGGGGGTGCTAAGCCTGGAGGTCCTAAGCCAGGGGGTGCTACACCTGGGGGCGCTCTCTCTTCCCAGCAGCTGCGTGAGTGGTACTCTCGGTACTGTTGCCGCCGCCGTGGTGCTGTGGGAGCTAGAGGTGCTGCTGGAGCTGGAGCTGAGGTCGCTGGGCCTACTGGAGCTGGTGTAGCTGCTGACACTGGGGTTGGTGCTGGAGGTGCTGGAGCCACTAGTCCTGGAGGTGCTTGTACTAGCGGTACTGGAGCTGCTGGGATTGGAGGTGCTAGTGAGCTGCTGGAGGTGCTACTCGTACAAGGGCTGGTGGTGCTGCAGGGGCTGGAGCTGGAGGTGCTGACGCTCGTCCTCCTGCAAGTGCTGAAGCCGGCGATGCGGCTGGAGCTGGTGCTACTGGGGGTACTGGAGTCGGCACTACTGGCAAAGCTGGTGGTGCTGCAGGAGTTGGAGCTACTGCTGGGGGTTCTCGTGCTGCCTCTGCTGGTTCTGGGGCACTTCATGGCCGCCGTCGTACTTCGTTCCGCTCCTTCAGCAGGTTCTTGGTCAGCCGCCTCCTCCTTGTCCTGCTCCCTCCTTAAAGTGTCCTCCGCCTGTCCAGTCGCAGTCACAGTTATAGCCTCCCCCGCCACTCCCTTGTCCTTCTCCCTACACTGGTCTGATAGGAGGTCTTACGGAGCGTCATGAGCCTGAGTCTCGTCCTCTGTTGCCTGAGTCTCGTTCTGCGTCACCTGTTTGTGCTGCTCGCACTGGTCATCGTGTCCCACGTCAGCGTCCTCCTGCTGTCCCAGGCACTCACCAGATGACGCTTCGTCCTTCCACTGCTCCACAGCGTGTCCCTCTACCTTCTCCTCCTGCATCCTCCCTTCCTGCCCTTGCTGACCCGGAGTCTGACTCTCTTCGTGCTGCTAGTCCTACTGGCACGCGTCTCTTGGCCACTGCTGTCACTGACCCTTCCTTTGAGTCAGTTGCTGCGTCTGCCTTAGTTGCTGAGCTTCTCGACTTTGCTGCTCACTATCGTCTACACTACGCTGCGAGTCTTGCTGTTGAGTCTGAGTCTGTCTATCCTCCATCCGTCGGGAGTGAGTGTGCTCTTGGCACGGACGTCCTTGAGGACACGCAGGAGGAGTTTGAGTGCTTTGCCGCTGCTGTACCTCATCTCGTGTCCATGTTGATTGCCCCTGAGGGAGACTTGGATGCACCAGACATCCCGGCCCTGCGCTCTTACGCTGAGGGGATCGCGGGTGAGTACTCATCTCAATGACAAACAGCCATGGACGCAGATATGGCATCCTGGAAGTCCACTGGCACTTACATCGATGAGGTTCCCCCTCCTCGGGCGAACATCGTCAGTGGCATGTGGATTTTCAGGGTGAAGCGGCAGGTTCTCCACCTGTCTTCAAGGCTCGTTACATTGCTCGAGGCTTTAGTCAGTGAGAGGGAGTAGACTTCTTCCAGACCTTCTCCCCCACCCCGAAGATGACCACTCTTTGGGTGCTACTGCACGTTGCCGCTCAGCGTGACTACGAGCTTCACTCTCTTGACTTCAGCACAGCTTTCTTGCAGGGCAGCCTCCACGAGGAGATCTGGCTGCGCCGCCCTCCTGGCTTCACTGGGTCGTTTCCTCCTGGTACCTAGTGGAGCCTCCGGCGGCTGGTCTACGGTCTCCGCCAGGCGCCACGTGAGTGGCACAACACACTGAGGACTACACTTGTGGCTCTTGGGTTTGCGCCTTCTACTGCTGACCCGTCGTTGTTTCTGCGCACCGACACTTCGCTGCCACCATTCTACATCCTCGCGTACGTCGCCGAGTTGGTCTTTCCCACTGCTGACACTGAGGCTCTCGCCCACGTGAAGTCGAAGCTGCAGAAGAGACACACGTGCACAGACCTGGGTGAGTTGCGCAGCTACCTTGGCTTGCAGATCACCCGGGACAGAGAACGCCGCACCATCACACTGACTCAGTCACACATGGTGCAGCAGGTCCTTCAGCGCTTCGGCTTCACCTGGTCCTCGGCACAGCTGATTGCTCTGACTACAGGTCACTCGCTCTCAGCTCCACCTTCGGACGAGTCCGTAGAGCCGAGTGGTCCTTACCCAGAGCTAGTTGGCTGCCTCATGTACCTGATGACTTGCTCTCGTCCTGACCTCGCGTACCCTCTTGGCCTTCTGGCTCGCTACATGGCTCCTGGTCAGCACCGAAAGGTGCACATGGATGCTTCTAAGAGGGTACTACGCTACTTGTGCAGTACATCAGGCATGGGGCTCGTGCTTGGAGGGAGGAGCTCAGTTGTTCTCACTGGGCACTTAGACGCTTCTTGGGTTGACGACCAGGCTACTGAGCAGTCGTCACAGGGTTACACCTTCAGCCTTGGCTCTGGTTGAGTTTCTTGGCGTTCTACACGTTTGTCTTCGGTTCTCAGCTCCAGTTGTGAGGCTGAGATCTACGCCACAGCCATGGCTGCACAGGAGTTACGCTGGTTCACCTACCTATTGACCGACTTGGGAGAGCGGCCTCGTTCTCCTCCAGTGCCGTACGTGGACAACAAGGCTACCATTGCCTTGTGTGAGGAGCACAGACTAGAGCACAGAACAAAGCACATCGCTCTGCGTTACTTCCTGGCTCGAGAGTTGCAGCAACATGGTCAGCTTCGTCTGAGTTACGTAGCCACTAGGGCCAACACTGCTGATGTATTCACCAAGGCACTTCAGTCTGGTGATCATCAGGATTTCTGCACTATGCTAGGGCTTGTGCCCACTTTTCCTCACTTGCTGTAGGCTTTGCTTGTACTGTGATCTATTTATATATACCTACATGCTTGCTTTGTTAGGTAGAGATCACTGTGATGTTTGTGTTACACATATGCCTCTGCATGTGAACTGGCCTTGTGGCTCTTTGCTTGTGCTCAGTGAGTGTGGTGACGTTGTTGTCAAGATAGTGAGTATAGTAGGAGCTAGGTTTAGGTAGGGCCTAGGCTTAGTAGCCTAGGCCAAGGGGAGTCGAGATAGTTGTGGCAAAGAGAAGTCGAGAATGGGAATGGTGTTCACTATAGCACTAGGGTACATATAGCAAACAGAGCATGCAAAGAAGGTGCACCACCAACAGTTTATAATATCTACACTAAACTACAGCTACAGGCAGTTACACATATATTCTAACACTCCCCCATAACTGCCTGCAGCAGGAGTTTGTGCAGAACACAACCTGCAGGGGTACACTAGCAATAGCAACAGCAGGCACGGTAACAGAGAAGGTACAGCAGCAAAGGGACAAGCGACAGTAAGACATTCCTGCCACCCCCTTACTCTCTTCCCCCCCCCCCCGACCACAGGAGGGGCAGCAGGGAGAGAGAGGAGGCGGGCTGGCTCTGGCTGGTCACCCCCTCCATCCCCTCACCCTTCCCCCCACACTGCTGCAAAAGCAGCAGAGGGGGGAAGAGAGGAGGGGTGGAGGGACGGCTGGTCTCACACCCGCCACCCCAGTGCCACTCCCCTGGCTCCCCCACACCCTCACACCCTCCCCCCTAGCGGCAGCTGCAGCAGTGGGAACGAAAGGAGGAGGGGAAGGGAAGCACACCACCCATCACCCCCACACCCGCCACCCCCATACCCTCCCCCCCACGGCTGCAGGGAGACGAAGGAGGAGGGGGTGGGCGGGGAGAAAGCCGCAGAGCGGCTACAGAGGGTCGGCGCGGGTAGGTCAGGGGCGGCTGCAGCAAGTGTAGGCGCGGGGTGAGGCAGAGGCGGCTGCATCGAGTGCAGGAACGGGGGCGGCTGCTCCAAGGGCAGGCGCTGGGTGGTGCAAGGGCGGCTGTAGCGAGTGCAGGCGCGGGTGAGGCAGGGGCATCGCCGCGGGCGCCAGGGGCGGGTCCGCGGCGGCTCAGGGCACCATCGCGGGCGCCAGGGGCGGTTCCGCGGCGGCTAAGGGCACCGTTGCGGGCGCCAGAGGCGGATCCGCGGCGGCTCAGGGCACCGATGCGGGCTCTAGTGGCGGATCTGCGGCAGCTCAGGGCACCGTCGCGCACCACAGGGCACGCGACGGGCAGTTCAGGGCACCGTCGCGTGCCACGGGGCGCACGACGAGCAGGTAAAACGTCACGCGCCACCCGCGCGCGGGACAGAAGCAAATTCGCCACGCGCCCGCGGCGCGCGACCGGAAAAACAGCAGCGGAAGCTTGAGGCAGGCCCACAGGCCAGGACGTAACAGGCTCTGATACCATGTCAAGATAGTGAGTGTAGTAGGAGCTAGGTTTAGGTAGGGACTAGGCTTAGTAGCCTAGGCCAAGAGGAGTCGAGATAGTTGTGGCAAGGAGAAGTCGAGAATGGGAATGGTGTTCACTATAGCACTAGGGTACATATAGCAAACAGAGCATGCAAAGAAGGTGCACCACCAACAGTTTATAATAACTACACTAAACTACAGCTACAGGCAGTTACATATATATTCTAATAGTTGTGATCCACCCTGAGCTTGCTTTGCCTTTCTTGACTGGTCTTGTGACCCCTTGCTCTCCTCCACTTTGCCTATGGGGGTGTGTCAAATGTTATATCTGCTACGGTTTGTTTAGGCTATAGTGGGGTAGTTACTATGGGGTACAGTAAGTTTAGGGTTTCCTACTTGTACCCAAATCTTCCCTAGTGCAATCACTCTTGTTCATTCTGACAATCATGTGGCTGATCTGGAACGGAGCACAAAAGTTTGGGCACAATGGGCAGGCGCATGTTCTGTCTTGTACATAACAGGGCGGTGGTGGCGGTCGACGTTCCTCTTAGTGATGTGTCAAACACTATATGTGTTGTTGTTGTGTAGGCTACAGTGGGTTAGCCTTTAGGGGGTACACAAAACTAGGGTTCATTACTTGTACTCCATCTTTTCATAGTTCATACACTTCTCATTCTGATATGGTAACAGAGCTAAGGTTCTAGACCTAGGACTCACCTAAGGGCCCACCGTTAGAAGCGCCCTCGAGTGCCCCATCGTCCTAGCGCCCTCGAGCGCCGTTCCCCTAGTGCGCCCTCGTGCGCCTCGTCTTCTCCTGCTGCCTGTGCGTGGCTCCCTAGTGCCGCGCGCGGCCTTTTTTTTTTCCCGCGCGTCGCCCCCCTAGCAGCCCGCGCGCGGCCGTTCTTGAGCGCGCGTCGCCCGTTAGCCGCCCACGCCGCCACGAGCAGCCCGTCGACTGGCCCCCCCTAGCCACGCGTCGCCCGTGAGCCGCCCATAGGCCGCCGCGACGCCCTCCCTAGGTCACCCGCCCGCTAGTAAGGCCCACAAGCGGCCCCGGTCTGCCCGCTACAACCGCCCACGCGCACGTCCCCTAGGCGCACACCGCCGCGTAGCCCAGACCGAGCCGAGCCGCACAGCCCGAACCAAGCGGCGCCGCCCGAACCGAGCCGTGCTGCCCAAACCGAGCCACGCCGCCCGAACCAAGCCGCGCCGCCCAAACCGAACCGCGCCGCCCGAACCGAGCCGCGGCGCCCTACTGTGCCCCACTTGTAGTAATTCCTGTTCCTGTTCCTACTGTACTACTGCTACTACTACTGTTCCTACTGCCACAATGGCCACCCCATCCATTCTCACCTTTGGCGCTGAGGGTCGCCCGATTAAATTTGAGGTGTGGCTAGATGATCTTCACCTGTTCCTTCAGATCACTGCCAAGGACGATGTCTCACTGTATGACCATACGTCAAGCGCTGCTCCTGCACCTCCCGCTACTGCTGACAGTACTGCTCGCTCCAAGTGGCACACCCGTGATGCACACGCTCACCTAGCCGTTCGTAGTCAGCTACCGTTAGATCAGCGCGACACTTCGGACAGCATAAGACCGCCAAGGAGCTATACGGCGCAGTAGTCGCGCGCTACTCCTCCCCTGCCACAGCTGCCATAGGCCGTCTCTCACTGCCCTACCTCTTCCCCGACCTGTCCCCCTTTGCCACTGTAGCTGACCTCATCACCCACCTCCGTACCAGTGACCTCCGCTATCGTGCAGCGCTCCCCCCCAGATTTCCTCGCCAAGAACCCCCCCCCCCCCCCCCCCCCCGATGTACCTCACACTGTACTATCTTATCAACCGCCTCCCTGACTCCTTCGCACTGTCAAGGACAAGTTTCTCGCCCTCTCCCCCACTGACCTCACTGTCGACCTCCTCAAGAAGGAGCTCCTAGCAGCTGAGAAGAGCATTGTCACTGTAGGTGCCTCTCGTGGTGACCCCCGTACCCCCTTCTTTGAGGGGTGCTCCCCTTCCCCCCTCCTCCCCTCCATTGCATCTGCTGCTGCTGTCGACTTCCTTGGAGCTAAGAGAGTCGGGACCGCGTCTGCTCCTAGTGGGAGACGCAAGGGCGGTAGAGGCAAGGGAGGCAGGGGTGGTGGAGGTGGAGGCGGGGGCAGCGACGGTGGAGGAGGTTGGGGGCGCGGGGGTTGTGGCGGGAGTGGGAGTGGCGCGGGTGGTGGGGGGGTCAGTGGCAGCACCGGGGGTGGTGGCGGCAGCGACGGTGGTGGGGGTGGTGGCGGTGGTGCTGGCAGTGGTGGCGGCGGTGGAGAGGGTGGCGGACGCGGTGGAGCGGTACAGCGTGGGGGGTTTGGCGGTGGTCAGAGGTAGCACCACCAGCGCCCCGGCGAGGCTCCCTCGCCCCAGCAGCTACGTGAGTGGTACTCTCAGCGTGGGGGGTCTGGGGGAGGGGGTACCTGCCCGTATGTCATCCACACATGTGACCGCACTGGCCAGACTTGTGGGAGGTTTCACACTGCACAGCGCTGTTTCTTTCGCCTCGACGACGCCTGGCGTGAGCAGTTTCCTGACGCCTCTGAGCTGCCCCGCTGGGCTGATCTGCTTAAGAAGGGGATTGATATCTTTGCTCTTGATTATGATGCTATTCTTGCTGCTTTGTATACATTGACTATTAGTGCTAAGGGTGACTGTTACCTGAGTGTTCCGCCCAGCCCGGGCATTGGGACCAGTGAGGCTGCAGCTCTAGGTGCTAGCGCGTCTGCTGCTCTAGGTCCTGGTGAGGCTGCTGCCCTAGGTGCTAGTGCGTCTACGTCTGCTTGCACCGCACCTACTAAGGCACTACACACCTTCACACTGGACTCAGGTGCTTCCCACTATTTCTTTCGTGACCGCACTGCCCTAGAGCAGCTTCCTCGCCCGGTTGCTGTCTCTCTAGCTGACCCCTCAGGAGGTCCAGTCCTTGCGACCTCCACCACTGCCCTCCCTTGTCCTGCTGTCCCGTGTGGCACGCTGTCGGGCCTCTACCTCCCCTCGTTCTCTACGAACTTGGTGGCGGGTTCCGCACTCCAGGACGCGGGTGTTCACCAGTTCACCCCGGCCTACGAGCGTGTGACGCACTGTATGTGCGCGCGGACGGGACGTCACCTTGCTACCTTCACTCGGCAGCCGGGGTCGGACTTGTACACACTGACCACTGAGTCTCCTCAGGTAGCTGCGTCTGCGTCTGGTCAGCTGTCTGCCCCCTGCTCGTGTCGCTCCCTGTCACACAGGACTGTCCTCTGGCACCACCGCCTTGGTCACCCGTCAGTGCAGCGCCTTCGCGGCATGCACTCCAGGTACCTTGTCTGTGGTCTTCCCAGGGTTCTCCCTCCCCTCCCACCCTCGCCTGCTCCTCCCTGTCTTCCCTGTGTCGAGGGGCGGCAGCGCGCCGCTCCTCACTCCTCCTCTTTCCCTCCCACAAAGGCTCCCCTGCAGACTCTCCACCTGGATGTGTGGGGCCTCGCCCGCGTTCGGGGACAGGGCCACGAGCGCCAGAGGTTCCAGTCAGACTTTCCAGTCTTGCGTCGGCACTCTGACAGAGGTGGCGAGTTTTCCTCTGACCTCTTGGCAGCCTACTATGCGGAGCACGGCATCACCTAGTCGTTCACGCTCCCGGCCTCTCCACAACAGAATGGGATTGTTGAGCGCCGCATTGGTCTTGTCATGGAGGTCGCTCATACCTCCATGATCCATGCGGCTGCCCCCCATTTCATGTGGCCGTTTGCAGTGCAGTACGCCGCGCATCAGCTCAACCTCTGGCCCCGTGTCTCTGTTCCGGAGACCTCGCCTACCCTGCGTTGGACGGGGAAGGTTGGTAATGCGTCGGTGTTCCGAGTCTGGGGATGTCAAGCCTTTGTCCGCGATACGTCCGCGGACAAGCTCTCCTGTCGTGCCGTTCCCTGTGTGTCTTCCTTGGCTTTGTCCCTGACGCGCCTGGTTGGCAGTTTTACCACCCCACCTCGTGCCGGGTCTTCGCCTCTCAGGACGTCACTTTTGACGAGTCGGTACCCTTTTACCGTCTCTTTCCCCACCGCACTGCTCCGCTCCCCCCTCCGCCGCTGTTTCTCATGCCAGGTGTGTCAAATCATAATGTTGTGTAGGCTGTAGTGGGGTAGCCCATATGGGGTACACATTTCTAGGGTTGCATATTTGTACCACATTCCATTCCTTAGTGCACCATTCTCGTTTCAGTTTCTCTCATGGTATCAAGCAGGTTCCCTCGTGGGAACTGTGCCTAGGGCCCACCAAGTCGATTGTTTTTTTCTCCTGCCCGGAGCGCGCTCAGCCCGAGTCGCGCTCCCCTCTCTGACTTCGTCGAGCCGCCCTAGCGGTCACGTCGTGCCACCTTAGCGGCCCCTGATTCGTCGCCCTAGCGACCCCGTCGCCCTACCTACGGCCCCGGCCCTGTCGCCCTACCTGCGCCTCGGCCCCGTCGCCCTACCTGCGCCCCGGCCCCGTCGCCCTACCTGCGCCCTGGCCCCGTCGCCCTACCTGCGCCCCAGCCCCGTCGCCCTACTTGCGACCCCGGCCCCGTCGCCCCACCTGCGACCCTGGCCTCGTCGCCATACCAGCGGCCCTGGCCCTAGCCCCGTCGCACTACCTTCGACCCGGCCCCGCCCCGCCGCCCTACCTGCGGCCCCGCCGCCCTACCTGCGGCCTAGCCGCCCTACCAGCGGCCCCGCCGCCCTACCAGCGGCCCCGCCGCCCTACCTGCGGCCCAGCCGCCCTACCAACGGCCCCACCGCCCTACCAGCGGCCCCGCCACCCTACCAGCGGCCCCGCCGCCCTACCAGCGGCCCCGCCGCCCTACCAGCGGCCCCGCCGCCCTACGCAGCCTAGCCGCCCGCGCCACTACGCAGCCCGTTCCACCCGAGCCGCCTGTGCCGCCCGAGCCGCCCGGACCGCCCAAGCCGCCCGAACCGCCTGAGCAGCTGAGGAGCCGAGCCGCGGGTGCCGCCGTGCCACACTTGCTGCCGACCTGCCCGAGTCGCCCGAGCCGCCGTGTTGCCGAGCTGCGGTGCTGCCGAGCTGCCCGAACCGCCCTGTCTGCCGAGCTGCCCGAAGCGCCTCTGTGACTGCCCTGCCCCTGCTCTACAGTTAGTGCCGCTAGTCTACTACTGTCATGGCTACCCCTAGTGTTCTCGCTTTTGACGCTGAGGGTCGGGCCATTGACTTTGACGTCTGGGTAGATGACCTGCAGCTTTTCCTACAGTGCGATAGGGTAGACGGTCTCTCCCTCTTTGACCTCACCTCTGGTGCCTCCCCTGCCCCTGCTGCCGATGCCGACGCCACTGTTCGCTCATAGTGGGCCACTCGCGATGCTGCTGCACGTCTTGCTGTGCGTCGCCACCTGCCTACCACTGAGCGCGCACACTTTAGTCAGTACAAGAGTGCTCGGACCTTGTACGACGCTGTAAGGCGCGCTACTCTTCCCCTGCCACTGCTGCACTGAGCCGCCTCATGCTACCGTACCTCTTCCCTGACCTTGCTGCCTTTCCCACAGTCGCTGACCTCATTACGCACCTCCGCACTAGTGACACTCGCTACCGCGCTGCTCTTCCTGCTGAGTTCTGCGCCAAGAACCCCCCCCACCATGTACATTACTCCCTACTACATAGTCACCCGCCTCCCTGACTCCCTTCGTGTAGTCAGAGACCACTTCCTCTCAGTCTGTCCCACCACTCTCACTGTTGACCTCCTCAAGAAGGCCCTCTTAGCAGCGGAGAAGAGCATAGTCGCTGTAGAAGCCTCTCGTGGTGACCCTCGCACCCCCATCTTTGAGGGGTGTTCCCCTTCCCCCCTTTTGCCCTCTGTTGCCTCTGCTGCTGCGGCCGACCTCATTGGTCTTGAGTCGGTCGGTGCGGCGTCTGCCCCTAGCGGGAGACGCCGCTCTGGCAAGAGCAAGGGGGGCAGGGGCGCTGGTGGAGCTAGCGGGGGTGGTGGAGGTGGCGGTGGAGGCGGCGGAGGGAGTGGGGGTGGCGGTGGGAGTGGTGGCAGGGGTGGAGGTGTCGGTGGCAGCAGTGGAGGCGGAGGCGGCGGAGGCGGTAGCGGTGGGAGCGGAGGCGGCGGTGGTGGCGGAGGTGGAGGAGGCGGTGGTGGAGGAGGTGGAGCTGGTCAGGGTGGCGCTGCGCAGCAAGGCGGCTCCGGTGGTGGTCAGCGCCACCAGCAACAGCGTTCTCGGGATATCCCCCCCCCCTCAGCAGCTCCGTAAGTGGTACGCTGCACGTCAGCGTGGTGGGGGTACTGGTCCGTGCACCTACGTCCTACGCATCGGCGACCGCGCGGGTGAGCAGTGTGGGGGTACATACCCCACCCAGCGCTGCTTTGGCCGCCTGACGGACGCTTGGCACCACCAATTCCCGGAGGCCACTGAGATCCCCCGCAGGGGTGAGCTATCTAGGGCGGGTGTAGCTATCTTTGATCTTGACTTGGATGCTATTCTTGCTGCCATGTATGCTATGACTATTAGTGATGAGGGTGACTGTTACCGGTGTTTCCCGCCCGACCCGGGCATTGAGACTGCTGCTCTAGGTACTGGTGAGGCTGCTGCTCTAGGTGCCAGTGAGGCTGCTGCTCTAGGTGCCAATGCGTCTGCGTTCTCAGGTGCTGGTGAGTCTGCGCTCTCAGGTAGCGCGTCGGCTTCAGCCTCCCTCACCTTCACACTTTACTCAGGGGCTTCTTGCTCCTTCTTTCGAGACCGCACCACACTCACGCCGCTTGGTCGGTCGGTTGCAGTCTCCCTGGCAGACCTCTCTGGGGGTCCTGTCCTTTCTCACTTCTCCACTGTCCTCCCGTGTCTGGCAGCCCCCTCTGGCACCTTGTCTGATCTTCACCTCCCCTCATTCTCTACGAACTTGGTGAGTGGTGCTGACCTACAGGATGCGGGGGTTCACCAGTTTACTCCTGCGAGTCAGCGGGTGACCCACTGCTCGAACGCTCGTATAGGCCGACACCTGGCCACGTTTACACGTCGGCTGAGGTCGAGCCTGTACACCCTGACCACTGAGTCTCCTCCTGTCCCTGCGTTCCGATCAGGTAGCTACGTCGGGTCAGGTGTTTGCTGCAGCGTCCAGGTCTGGTCCTGAGTCTGCCCCCTGCTCGTGTCGCCTCCTGTCTCACGAGACTCTCCAGTGGCACCACCGCCTTGGTCACCCCTCCCTGCCTCGTCTCCGAGGCATGGCCTCCCGTGTCCTTGTCTCTGGTCGTCCCCGGTCCCTCCCTCCCCTTCCTCCGGGACCTGGCTCTACGTGCGTCCCCTGTGTCGAGGGGCGGCTCCGGGCTGCCCCTCACTCCTTTTAGTTTCCCCCGACAGAGGCCCTGCTGCAGACGCTTCACATGGACGTGTGGGGCCCAGCCCGCGTCCGTGGACAGGGTCACGAGCGCTACTTCCTGTTGGTGGTTGATGACTACTCGCGTTACACCATAGTCTTCCCCTTGCGCAGCAAGGGTGATGTCACTGGGGTATTGATCGACTGGATCCACGCAGCTCGTCTCCAGCTCAGGAGGAGCTTTGGCTCGGACTTTCTTGTTCTGCGTCTGCACTCTGACCGAGGCGGGGAGTTCTCCTCTGGCCTTCTGCAAGCCTACTGCCGTGCGCGAGGCATCCGCCAGACCTTTACGCTTCCGGACTCTCCACAGCAAAATGGGATTGCTGAGCGCCGCATTGGCATGGTCATGGCTACGCCCGTACGTCCATGATGCATGCGGCTGCCCCCCATTTTCTGTGGCCGTTTGCGGTTCGGTACGCGGCGCATCAGATCAACCTTCACCCTAGGGTCTCCATGCCGGAGACCTCCCCAGCTTTGCTGTGGACAGGGAAGGTAGGCGATGCGTCTGCGTTCCGTGTCTAGGGATCGCGGGCGTTTGTCCGCGACTTGTCTGCGGACACGCTGTCCCCTCGTGCTGCTCCTTGCGTCTTCCTTGGCTTACCCCCTGACGCACCAGGGTGGCAGTTTTACCACCCCACCTCTCGTCGTGTTTTGGCCTCCCAAGACGTCATGTTTCACGAGTCGGTCCCCTACTTCCGCCTCTTCCCCTACCGCACTCCTTCCCTCCCCTTGTCACCGCTCTTCCTTGTGCCAGGTCCTCCCTCGGTAGACCCCCTCCCCCCTCAGGGTCGTGCCCCTTCAAGTGTGTCCCAGGTAGACGAAGTCAAGCCTTTCGAGGTTACTGGTGACTCTGGTGCTGCTGTGGGTGCTGAGCCTAGGGGTGGTGACTCTGGGGGTGCTGAGCGTGGGGGTCCTACGCCTGGGGGTGCTGGGCGTTCGGGTGCTGAGAGTGGGGGTGCTGAGCCTGGGGGTGCTACGCCTGGGGGTGCTGAACCTAGGGGTGCTACGTCTGGTGGTGCTGAGCTTGGGGGTGCCACATCTCGAGCTGGTGAGCCTGGGGGTGTAGAGCCTGCGGCCGCTGGGCCTGCTCGTGTGGCGTCTGGCGATGCAGAGCCTGGAGGTCCTCTGGGTGCTTCGTCTCGGCGGGAGCCACTCTCTTCACTGGAGCTGCGCGAGTGGTTTGCCCGGCGCTGGAGGCGTATTGCTGGAGCTGGAGCTTCTTTGGCTGCTGAGGGTGCTGGTGCTGCGGGTCCCGCAGGTGCTCGTACTGGGAGTGCTGGAGCTGGTGGGCTTGCGGGTACGACTGGAGCTGGGCGCTGAGGCTACTGCTGTCAGTCCTAGCGGCGGTCTTGATGCGGGTGCTGCAGGTGCTGCTGGAGGTACTGCAGCTGGAGGTACAGTTGGCGCTGGTGCTGCCATTCGGAGGGCTGGTGCTGTCCCTGCTGTGTCTGAAGTCACCGTGCGGCCTCGGCCGTACTTTGTTCCGCTCCTTCAGTAGGTTCTTGGTCCTCCCCCTCCCTTAGAGTGTCCATCGCCTGTCCCGTCCTAGTCACAGTTCCCGACGGCCTACCCACTGCCTGCTCCTTCTCCCTACACTGGTCCGACAGGAGGTCTTGCTGAGCGTCGTGAGCCTGCGTCTCAACCTGCGTCTCCTGTTCGTGCTGCTCACACTAGTAGTCGCGGTTCGCGTCAGCATCCTCCTCCTGTCCCTTGCAAGCACAGGATGTCTCTGCGTCCGTCCACTGCTCCTCTACGTGTCCCTTTGCCTTCTCCTCCTACGTCCTCTCTTCCTGCCCTTGCCGACCCTGAGTCGGACTCTCTTCGTGCTGCCAGTCCTACTGTCATGCGTCTTCTTGCTACTATCGTCACTGACCCCTCCTTTGAGTCCACTGCTGCGTCTGCTCTAGTTGCTGAGCACGTCGACTTTGCTGCTCGCTGTCGTCTAGACTACGCTGCTAGTCTTGTTGCTGAGTCTGCGTCGGTCTGTACTCTATCCGTCGGGGGTGAGTGTGCTCTTGGCACGGACGTCCTTGAGGACAAGCAGGAGGAGTTCCAGTGTCTGGCTGCTGCTTCACCTCATCTCGTGTCTGTACTGCTTACCCCTGAGAGAGACCCGGATGCACTTGACATCCCGACTCCGCGCTCTTACGCGGAGGCCATAGAGGGTCCCTACTCCTCTCAATGGCAGGCAACTATGGATGCAGAGATGGCTTCCTGGAAGTCCACAGGCACCTACGTTGACGCGGTTCCCCCACCTGGGGCGAACATCGTCAGTGGCATGTGGATCTTCAGGGTGAAGCGGCTACCAGGTTCTCCACTTGTCTTCAAGGCGCGGTACGTGGCTCGTGGCTTCAGTCAGCGGCAGGGAGTTGACTACTTTCAGACCTTCTCTCCCACCCCGAAGATGACCACTCTTTGGGTGCTGCTGCACATAGCCGCTTAGCGCGACTACGAGCTTCACTCTCTTGACTTCAGCACTGCTTTCTTGTAGGGTAGCCTGCACGAGGAAATCTGGCTGCGCCGCCCACCTGGCTTCACTGGGACTTTTCCTCCTGGCACCCAGTGGAGCCTCCGGCGGCCGGTCTACGGTCTTCGCCAGGCACCGCGTGAGTGGCACGACACCCTGAGGACTACGCTTGCGGCTCTTGGGTTTGCTCCCTCTACTGCCGACCCGTCGCTGTTTCTGCGCACCGACACCTCTTTGCCGCTGTTCTACATCGTCGTGTACATCGACGACTTGGTCTTTGCCACTGCTGACACTGCTGGACTCGCCCACGTGAATTCCGAGCTGCAGAAGAGACACACGTGCACAGACCTGGGTGAACTGCGCAGCTACCTTGGCTTGCAGATCACCCGAGAGAGAGCACGCCGCACCATTACCCTGACTCAGTCACACATGGTGCAGCAGGTCCTTCAGCGCTTCGGCTTCACGTACTCCCCGCCTCAGGCCAGTCCTCTGCCTACTCGCCACTCGCTCTCAGCTCTGCCTTCGGATGAGTCCGTAGAGTCGAGTGGCCCGTACCCAGAGCTTGTTGGCTGCCTCATGTACCTGATGACCTGCACACGACCTGACCTTGCATACCCTCTTAGCATTCTTGCACGCTATGTTGCTCCTGGGAGACACAGACCGCAGCACATGGCTGCAGCGAAGAGGGTGTTGCGCTACTTGTGCAGTACGTCGAGCATGGGGCTAGTGCTTGGAGGGCAGAGTCCAGTGGTCCTCACTGGGCACAAAGACGCTTCTTGGGCTGACGACCAGGCTACACAGCGGTCGTCTCAGGGTTACACCTTCAGCCTTGGCTCCGCCTCTATTTCGTGGCGGGCTACTTGCTCGTCTTCCTTTCTCAGCTCCAGTTGTGAGGCTGAGATCTACGCAGGAGCCATGGCTGCTCAGGAGCTTCGCTGGCTCACCTACCTGGTGACTGGCCTTGGAGAGCCGCCTCGTTCTCCTCCAATGCTGTACGTAGACAACAAGGCCATGCTGGCCTTGTGTCGGGAGCAGCGCTTGGAGCACAGAACGAAGCACATTGCTGTCCGTTACTTCCTTGCTTGTGAGCTGCAGCAGCGTGGTCAGTTGCGACTTGCGTACGTGGCCTCTGAGGCCAACAGTGCTGATATCTTCACTATGGCACTTGCGCCTTGTGATCATCAGCGCTTATGTACTCAGCTTGGTCTTGTGCGTGCCTTGCCTCACTTGCTCACTTCTTGACCTTGCTTGTACTGTCACATATATATACTCCTGTTCTTGCTTGTTTAGCCTTTTATATATATATATGTGCTCCTGCATGTGAACTGGCCTTCTGGCCTTGAACTTGTGCTCGGAATGTGTGGTGACTTTGTGATCCACCCTGAGCTTTGCTTTGCTTTGCTTGACTGGTCTTGTGACCCCTTGTTCTCCCCCACTCTGCCTATGGGGGTGTGTCAAATCATAATGTTGTGTAGGCTGTAGTTGGGTAGCCCATATGGGGTACACATTTCCAGGGTTGCATATTTGTACCACATTCCATTCCTCAGTGCACCATTCTCGTTTCAGTTTTTCTCAAGGTGGTGCTTTGGTAGACCCCCTGCCTCCTCAGGGTTCTGCTCCCTCAGGTGTTTCCCAGGTAGACCCGGTCGAGCCTGTCGAGGTAGCTGTTGACTCTGGTCCTGTGCGAGGTACTGAGGGTGCTGAGTTTGAGGGTGCGGAGACTAAAGGTGCTGAGCCTGGAGGTGCTGAGACTGGGGGAGTTGTGCCTCGAGGGACTGAGGCTTGGGGCTTTGAGAGTGACCGTGCTGTGCCTGCTGGCGCTCCTTCTTCACAGCAGCTGCATGAGTGGTACTCCAAGCGTTGCAGCCTTCATCGTGGGGCTCTTGGAGCCGGGGGGTCTGCTGGAGCTGGGGCTAGTCGTCGTGCGGGTGCCGTGTCGCAGCCAGTGCCTCCCTCCCCTCAGCGGCTACGTGAGTGGTACGCTCTGCGCTGCAGCCTCCGGAGTGGAGCTCGTGGTGGTGAGGTACCGCCCGCTGGAGACGCTACCGCTGTTGGAGGTCTTGGAGCTCTTGACGGTGCTGCTGGTGCTGCTGGAGGTGCTTACAGATGTGCAAGAGCCGCTGGAGGCACTAGAGGTGCTGGAGGTGCTGCTGGAGCTGCTGGAGGGTCTACTGGAGTTGCTAGAGGTTCTGGTGCTGTCTCTGCTGCTGCAGGGGGTACTTCACGGCCGTGGCCGTACTTTGTTCCACTCCTTCAGCAGGTTCTTGGTCAGCCGCCTCTTCCTAGTCCTCCCCCCTCCGTAGAGTGTCCTCCGCCTGTCCAGTTGCAGTCACAGCTACGGCCTGCCTCGCCACTTCCTGGTCCTCCTCCCTACACTGGTCCTACAGGCGGTCTTACAGAGCGTCGTGAGCCTGAGTCTCGTCCTGTATTGCCTGTATCCCGTCCGGCGTCACGTGTTCGTACTGCTTGTGCTAGTCGCCGTGTACCACGTGAGCGTCCACCACCTATCCCTGGCACACACCGGATGTCAGTGCGTCCCTCCACTGCTCCACAGCGTGTCCCACTGCCGTCTCCTCTCCCGTCCTCTCTTCCTGCCCTTCCTGACCCGGAGTCTGACTCCGTTCGTGCTGCCAGTCCTACTGTCACGCGTCTCCTGGCCACTGCTGTCACTGACCCTTCCTTTCAGTCTACTGCTGCATCTGCCCTAATTGCTCAGCTTGTTGACTTTGCTGCTAGCTGTCGTCTAGACTACGCTGCCAGTCTTGTTGCTGAGTCTGAGTCTGTTTGACCTCCTTCCGTTGGGGGTGAGTGTGCTCTAGGCACGGACGTCCTTCAGGACAAACAGGAGGACCTTGAGTGTCTTGCAGCTGCTGCGCCCCATCTCGTGTCCATGCTGATTGCCCGTGAGGGAGACCCAGATGCACCAGACATCCCGACTCCTCGATCGTACGCTGAGGCGATCGAGGGTCCCTACTCCTCACAGTGGCAGTCAACCATGGACGCAGAGATGGCTTCCTGGAAGTCGACAGGCACCTATGTCGACGAGGTTCCCCCACCTGGGGCAAACATCGTCAGTGGCATGTGGATTTTCAGGGTGAAGCGGCCGCCGGGTTCTCCGCCTGTCTTCAAGGCTCGTTACGTTGCTCGAGGCTTCAGTCAGTGAGAGGGAGTACACTTCTTTAAGACCTGCTCCCCCACCCCGAAGATGACCACTCTTCGGGTACTACTGCACGTTGTTGCTGAGCGTGACAACGAGCTTCACTCTCTTGACTTCAGCACAGCTTTCTTGCAGGGCAGCCTACACGAGGAGATCTGGCTGCGCCGCCCTCCTGGCTTCACTGGGTCGTTTCCTCCTAGTACCCAGTGGATCCTCCGGCGGCCAGTCTACGGTCTCCGCCAGGCACCACGTAAGTGGCACGATACACTGAGGACTACTCTTGCGGCTCTTGGGTTCGCTCCTTCTACTGCTGACCCGTCATTATTTCTACGCACCAACACTTCGCTGCCACCGTTCTACATCCTCGTGTACGTTGACGACTTGGTCTTTGCCACTGCTCACACTGAGGCTCTCGCCCACGTGAAGTCGGAGCTGCGGAAGAGACACACGTGCACAGACCTGGGTGAAGTGCGCAGCTACCTTGGCTTGCAGATCACCCGGGACAGAGCACGCCGCACCATTACCCTGACGCAGCCACACATGGTGTAGCAGGTCCTTCAGCGCTTCGGCTTCACCTGGTCCTCAGCACAGGCCACTCCTCTTGCTGTAGGTCACTCGCTCTCAGCTCTGCCTTCTGATGAGTCTGTAGAGTCGAGTGGTCCTTACCCATAGCTTGTTGGTTGCCTCATGTATCCGACGACTTGCACTCGTCCTGACCTAGCATACCCTCTTGGCCTTCTGGCCTGCTACGTAGCTTCCGGCAAGCACCGAAAGGTACATTGGGATGCTGCAAAGAGGGTGTTGCGCTACTTGTGCAATACATCGGGCATGGGGCTTGTGCTTGGAGGAGGGAGCTCAGTTGTTCTCACTGGGCACTCAGACGCTTCTTGGGTTGACGACCAGGCTACTCAGCGGTTTTCACTGGGTTACACCTTCACCCTTGGTTCAGGTTCAGTTTCGTGGCGCTCTAAACGTTCGTCTTCAGTTCTCAGCTCTAGTTGTGAGGCTGAGATCTTTGCCACAGCCATGGCTGCACAGGAGTTACGCTGGCTCACATACCTACTGACCGACCTTGGAGAGAGGCCTAGTTCTCCTCCAGTGCTGTACGGGGACAACAAGGCTGCCATTGCCTTGTGTGAGGAGCATAGACTGGAGCACATAACGAAGCACATTGCTCTCCGTTACTTTCTTGCTCGAGAGCTGCATCAGCGTGGTCAGCTTCATCTACGTTACGTGGTCTCTCAAGCCAACACCGCTGATATATTCACCAAGGCACTTCAGCCTGGTGATCATCAGCGCTTGTGTACTTTGCTGGGGCTGGTGCCCACTTTTCCTCACTTGTTGTAGGCTATGCCTGTACTGTGATCTCTATGTATACTCCTTCCTGTTTGCTCTGCTAGGCTGAGATCACCGTTGTTGTTTGTACTACATATATACTTCTGCATGTGAACTGGTCATAAGGCCCTTTGCTTGTGCTCGGAATATGTGGTGACGTTGTGATCCACCCTGAGCTTGCTTGCCTTTCCTGGCTGGTCTTGTGACCCTTGCTCTCCCCCACTTTGCCTATGGGGGTGTGTCAAACACTATATGTGTTGTTCTTGTGTAGGCTACAGTGGGTTAGCCTTTAGGGGGTACACAAAACTAGGGTTCACTACTTGTAGTCCATCTTTTCATAGTTCATACACTTCTCATTCTGATATGATGTTATTGCCCTTCTCATCGCTACAGCAGCGAGTGTTCTGGCAGTCTCCAAAATCCGAGCAAATTGTTGCGCTCGTGGTTGTCAGGTTGTTCGGACTCGGCGTCATGTCATTGTGGGGTTCTGCCCATGGTTGAGGTAGAACGGCGATTGTTGCATGGTTGGCAACATGACGTTGTTGTAGGCGAACACGATTAGCGGAACTGGTTTTCCCAGGTTGCGGGGTCGTCACACGTGGCATGAATCAGCTGCTCCATGGTCTGGTTCGTTCTCCTTGTTTGTCCGTTGGTTTTCGAGGTTGTAGGGCGAACTGAACCATAGACAAGACTCGTACTACTACCATAGGTTCTTCCAAAAGCTTATTGTAAACTTCGTATCCATATCGCAGATGATTGCGATTGGTATCATGTGCAGGCAAATGACGGTTGCAATAAGCACACAAACGGTTTCCTTGACATTTATCGATTTCATGCACACATCAAAATGAGCCATTTTTGACAGTCGGTTGACGACGACCATGACCGCGTCGTTACCATCAGGGCTTGCAGGTAGCCTCGTGATGAAGTACATTAGTACTTGCTGTGAGAGTGCGACGTCTTATGCCAGTTATGCTTGCTTGGCTTGCCTTTATTATGATATTTCTAGCTTAGGCTCGTTTTATTCTGCATAAATTTGCTAGATTTCCTAAATTAGGTGCATTCCTATACGTTATTATAGTATTAGCACCGAAGCACGTTACGTGTACCGAACTCAATCCTTTCGGTTCCCACCGAGTTGCTTTCTACCGAGTTCGGGAAGGTCCCGTTCGGGACGCTTCGCGACCCCCAGAACATTCACGTAACACCTAGGTTATCTGCCTTGTGTCGAGACTATATATAGCCTCGTGTTGTACCCAGGTGAATCAACCAATTCTCATTCTTCATTCTGAACACGATCCTCGATCCTCAGACTTGATGCTAGGCGCGCTTGGGCGGCGGAATCAGCTGACCCTCTTTTTTCTTTTGCGACATCTTTATCACTTGACACGTGGGGCACGACCCCACATGGTGTTCTCTTTCGGTCAGTAGCTCTGTCCATTGATAATACCGCTGTAGTTGCTGTCGAGTTTTTTCAACCCCGAAGTGACCCGATGTAATCCCATCGTGTGCCTCTTGTAGTAGCAATTCTTGAAGCAGTAAGTACATTGATACCCATTTCCGGTTGGTGCATATTTCTACGTAGTAAACGCCCTTAGCTTCTGTGGGCTGCTGCGAATTACCAGTGGAGAAAAATGGGACGGTGAGGCAACGAGGGTAAATAATCCGGTTAGCAGCTGGTTGGTCTGGGCAAATAGGATGGCATGCGGTTGGGCTATGGGGCGGGTGAGAGTAAGGGCAATGTTCGGTGCACCTTTTTTGTACGCTACGCTGAGTAGAAATCAAATGTCACCCGAAGGACTCCAACTGTACCAACAGCAACTGGGGCGCCTGCAAAGTACATCGCCGCGACAGCTGCAGTTTGCGAAGGTCTTTACTTACAAGAACTGCTGCAGGAGGCAAAAATTCCAACTTCGCCTACCTTTCGCCTCCACTGCGACAACCGGAGTGCCATCAAGATCGCGAACGAACTGGGGTTCGTCAACCAAACGAAGCACATCGCGCTTCGATGCATTTTCGTCAAGGACGAAATTGACCAGGGCAAGGTTGACCACGTGTACTGAGCCACCACCAAGATGGCAGCTAATTTTCTCACCAAGTGACTACCACGTCAGCAGCGCGAGTCGCAGAGTAACGATGTGCGCTGTGTCAAACTTGAGAAACAGTTCGCGCGAGATTGAATAGATCGGAGCCGCCCGCGTATCTGGTACGTCTGGGGGGCTTTCAAGCAGCGGGACTGGGAGATTCCAGTCCTGTTTGTCGTCCTCGCTGAAATCCTGGCGCGTGGTGAATGGATTTTTGTTCGAGAACCTACCGATTGGGTGGCATACTAGCTCAGGGGACGGCGAGCGCACGCGGGGACGACGCAATCCGCTTGTCATCATTATGTTGCCCATGACGTTGCGCACAAGGGCAGTCTGTGACGGCTGCTGCTGCTGCTGATGCTGAACCGCTGGGTTCAGGTTGCGTGATGGGGGTTGATACCCCTTCGCTGGACGCGTGCCGTTCCGTGCGTCTCGTCAGCCCGACCAATTGCTCGGATTGGTCTGACGAAGGCGAGATCAATATTTGCATCGATCTGCCAGGTGTCAGAATATTATCTTATGTTCTCTAGCCTGCAGTGGGGTACTCTATAGCGAGTATAACCCCTTAGGGTTTCGTATATGTATCCCCTTGCTTGCTAGTGCAAACCCTCTCTTTTGCCTAACTTGTTTCTTGCCTAGCTAGGTCATTCCCAGCTATGGCTCCTTCCATTGCCTCAGTTTCTTCACATGGTGATCAGAGCAGTAACCTCCTCGCCTGTGTGCCTCACCACGAATCTTCCGCTGCAACTATTCCTCTCCTTTCCGCCGTGCGTCCTGAGGCGCGCGGCGATTTTTCTACCCGCCGTGCGCCCCGAGGCGTGCGGCGTTTCTCTTCCCGCCGTGCGCCCCAAGGCGCGCGGCGGGTTTCTGCCCCGTCACGCCATGCGCCGCACCCGGGAGCCACTGTGACGGGCGACGGGGACCTCCGCGTCGCCCCCCGTCGCCCGTCGTGGCCTCTGTGCGGCCCGTACAGGCAGCGCACGGCCCGTACGGGCTGCACCAGACCCACGCGCTGCCCGTACGGGCTGCGCCAGGCTCGCGCGCTGCCCGTACGGGCTGCGCCAGGCCCGCGTGCGGTCCGTACAGGCTGCGCCAGGCCGTCGCGCGGCCCGTACGGGAGACGCCCGACCCGCGCGCGGCTCAGGCCGCATGTGCGCGGCTCGGGCGTCCCTACCAGGCCCGTGGTGGGCCCGTTTCCTACCTTCCTTGCCCTCCCCACTGGTCCCAGTCCCTCTACTACCGCCCTACCCCTCCTACTCCCCATTCTCCTACTTTAGGGTTTGGGGGTGAGGGGTATGGGGGTGCCCTTACTAAGCTCCGCTCCCTGCTCCTCCTCCTCCTCCGTCTCCTCATGCTGCAGCTACCGCTGAGGGGGGGGGGTGATTGTGGTGGAGCCGGTGGAGTGATACTAAGGGGGGTGAAGGGGGAGGAGAGCTAGCGGTGTAGCAGTGGGTGTGTGCCAGGGGGAGTAGGACAGTTTGGGGAAGGTTGAGTGGAGGTTGCCAGCTTGTTGTCCGCAGCACCTGTAGTCCGGGGCGCTGTCCCGGTAGCCCAGTGAGCTAGACTTCTACGCCAGCCGCCCGTGGGTCCGTTGCTCGTCTGCCGCTACTTTAGCCGCGGGGCCTATTACTCCTATAGTCCGGGCGCTTAGTCCGGTAGCCGCTGTGCCAGTCCGCCTCCTGTTGCCCGTGTGACTGCAGCGTCAGCCGTCGCCTCCTATCTCCTCTCTCCTCACTCTCTCTCCTCCTCCTCGCTTGCCCGTTGTGACTACCACTAGCTTTGCTTATAATTGTGAACTTTAAACTATTGCTTCTTGAACTTGTGCTCAGAATGTGTGGTGACATTGTGATCCACCCTGAGCTTGTACTGCTTTGCTTGCTCTGCTGATTACACCCCACTTTGGCTATGGGGGTGTGTCAGAATATTATCTTATGTTCTCTAGCCTGCAGTGGGGTACTCTATAGCGAGTATAACCCCTTAGGGTTTCGTATATGTATCCCCTTGCTTGCTAGTGCAAACCCTCTCTTTTGCCTAACTTGTTTCTTGCCTAGCTAGGTCATTCCCAGCTATGGCTCCTTCCATTGCCTCAGTTTCTTCACACCAGGTGCCCTGAAGTTTCTACAAATCTTGCAGTAAAGGCGTCGCGGCTATCACTCTTATGTGTTGTTGGCGTAGAAGGCGAGGCGTTCCCGGTCTTGTCGCGGCGTTGGTTGTTGCTGGTCCATATCCCTTTGTTCAACGAGAAGGGCGGCGCATAGGGCTGCCTCTGAGATGGCCCCCTGTTGTCGGAGCAGCGCCTTGCAGGGTCGCCAATCAGCCCTTGAAGCACAATATTCACGAAAAAATCTTCGGAAATGTTGCTTCCCAACTTCGCGATTTGATCGCGTAAGCTCCGCCAGTGTTTAATGTGTCAGAATCCCAACCACTAGACCATTGGGATAAAAATGTTTGTTAAGTAGCGGGTCAGTGCGCCCATAACCCCCGAGGACAACGAGCCTGTAACCCTTCCCTACGATCAATCGGGGATCACCAATGGACCTCTGACACCCCCCCACACTGGGATGCCCGAAGTGCACATACCGGGATATGAACTCGAGACCTTTGCTCTGATACCATGTCAGAATCCCAACCACTAGACCATTGGGATAAAAGGGCTTGTTTGTGTAGCGGGTAAGTGCGCTCACAACCCCCTTGTCCAACATGCTTGTAACCCTTCCCTAGGATCAATCGGGGATCACCAGTGGACCTCTGACATAATGTAGCCGTTGGCCTTCTCCTTTGGGGCCATTTTTGTCTCTTGTAGCTGCTGGAGTAGGTGGCTCAATGAAACCGAATCTTTCAGCTGGTACATGCCGTTCTGATGGCGCCAAGAGTCGAGGGCTGGAGCATGTAAAGTCTTGTACGATCGAATGCTCAACTGCTCCGCCGGCAACATGTTCCGCAGGAGGATGCTGTACGACATTAAGGACTCGTGGTAGTGCTTTGCCCGGGCGTCAGCGGTATCCTCAGCGGGTCTCGAGTAGCTCCCGTCGAAATAGTGGAATATCTTCTAGTTTTGCAGCAGCAGCTCCATCTCGAAGCTCCACGTATAGAAGTCTCTGCCATCAAAACATGCACTTGTCTTCATTTTTTATATGCTAAAAAACCTTGATTGCGCAGAGAGAATTGCTTCTTCGCTGGGATGGGGAGTTTTAGGAGTTGAGCCATTAGTGTCGACGGAGATGGTGTGCGGGGCGGTATTGAGGTCGTTCGAGGCCGGTTGAGGGGGTTGGGAAGAAGTTTCCGCGTCGCCATTCCGCAATGTTTGGAGTCCTTGCTCCAAGCTGGTGAGTCGCTGAAGCATTTGTGCGAGGACGGCGGTTCCAATCGTTGTCGTTTCCTCGCTTGCCGTAGTTGGGTTGAGCTGCGCTTCAGCCGTCAGATTCGTACGATCACCATATCCTCCAGCCATTCTCACACGCGAGCGTGTGCCGGACGCCGCTTTCCATTCGCCGAGGATTCCAGAATGGGATATTTGTCTAGCCTGCAGTGGGGTACTCTATAGCGAGTATAGCCCAAGTTAGGGTTTCTTATATGTACTCAAATGCCTGCTAGTGCAACCCCTCCTTTCTGTTTCTAACTTTCTGTTATTGTTTCTGACATGCTATTAGAGCGAGATCGCTCCTGGCCTAAGGGCCCACTTACTTCGGGTGCTGTACTACCTGTCGCGCGCCTCGCGTGTGGGACGTCTTCTAACTGCCGCGCGCCTTACGCGCGTGGCGTGCGCGCGGCGGTTTTCTGCCCGCCACGCGCTCGGGGCGTGTGGCGGTTTCCTGCCCGCCACGCGCCCCAGGCGTGCGCGGCAGTTTCGTCGCCCGACGCGGCGCCCCGAAAGCCCGCGTGCTGTCCCCTCCCGTCGCTCGATGCGGCGCCCCGGGGGCCCGCGCGCTGTCCCCTCCCGTCGCCCGCCGCGGCGTCCCGGGGGCTCGCGCCCCGCCTCCCCTTCCGTCGCCCGTCGAAGGGCCCTGGGGGCCCGCGCGTCGCCGCTCCACTCCCGTCGCCCGTCGGAGCGCCCAAGGGGCCCGCGCGCTGCCCTGCCCGTCGCCCGCCGCGGCGCCCTGGGGGCCGGCACGTCGCCCCCCCCTCCCCCCCCCCCCCCCCCTCCGTCGCCTATCGTGGCGCCCTGGGGGCCTGCGCGCCGCCCTGCCCGTCGCCCGTCGCAGCGCCCCAGGGACTCGCGCGCGGCCTGTGTTTGGGGTATGGGGTGGCGGGTATGCAGGGTGGCGGGTGTGTGAGCCCTCCCCTGCTCCTCCTCCTCCTCCGTCTCCCACTGCTGCAGCTGCCGATGAGGGGGGTGGGTGTGTGGGAGCCGAGGAAGTCACGCTAGGGGGTGAAATGGGATTGGAGCTAGGGGTGCAGCAGGGGGTGTGTGAAAGGGGGGTGGGACAGTTGGGGGAGGTTGAGCGAAGGCAGCCGTCGTGTCGTCAGCAGCGCCAGTAGTCCGGGGCTCTGCTCCGGTAGCCCAGCGAGCCTGCTGCGCCAGTCGCCCGTGGGTCCGTTGCTCCTGCCGCTCGTCTTAGCCGCGGAGCCAGTTACTCTACTAGTCCGGGGCGCTGCTCCGGTAGCCGCTGTGCCAGCCGCTCCTGTTGCCCATGTGTCTGCAGCTTCATCCGTCGCCTCCTATCTCCTCTCCTCTCACAGTCCCACCTCCTCCTCCTCACTTGCCCTTTGTGAATGCCTCTAGCTTTGCTTGTACTTGTGAACCTGCTCTATGACTGCTTGCTGTGCTGATTACACCCCACTTTGACTATGGGGGTGTGTCAGAATGTGATATTTGTCTAGCCTGTAGTGGGGTACTCTATAGCGAGTATACCCCATATTAGAGTTTCCTATATGTACTCAACTGCCTGCTAGTGCAGCCCCTCCTTTTCGGTTTCTAACTTTCTGTTACTGTTTCTGACACGAGACGCTCTCATACCATGCTGCAATCAAAAGTTGATCGTCCCTAGGATCACCTCGGGAAGGTTCGCACACAACTCATTGGCAGTGGTGGGCCCTTGATCTCAAAGCAGAGTGAATTTAAAATGCTTGAGATGATTAAAACATGCAAATGCAAATGTATAAATAAGAGTACATGATGGAATAAGAAACGACCTGACTAGCCATGTACTCTAAAGGTTATATTCCCTTATTGCAGCGAAGCTTAACCGTGCGACTCCAGACAGTTGCGAACTGCCTGGGCAGAATCCTCGCCACTGATGCTGCCTGATGCTGTCTACCCTGACGGTCCAAATGCTTCGTAACCGTACGTCCCTTCGTCTCACTTCTGCCTTTTCGTCTTCAGCCTCGGTATTGCGTGCTTCGATTGCTGCGGTTAGGAGTGCACAATAATACTTCATCTTTTGCTATTCGTAACAAAGGCTATTCCGTAAAATAAGGGTAGCTGGTTAACTTAACAGAAGGCTATAGACTATTCAGAGTTGTGAAACACACAAACGCACGCAAACATCCAAGGTAAGTTTGGTAAAAGCAACTCTGCCGGAACACTACAGCATATTAGGTTAAAATAAATTAACATAGTGTTCAGATTTTCTAAGTAGTATCTGATTTGCTTTTGACGGGGACGCATTACTTGCGTTTCCGCGATAATAATTTCCACCCTTTCAACGCATAGCCTTTCTGCGAAATAGTAGGAGCCATACCTTTGGCGCAGTTAACGCATAATTGCGCGCCCCGCCCTCCTCTCTCCCTTGATCCATCATTTTCATACTCCCACCGACGCACGTACGCCAGCGACGCGACAGGCTTCAGCAGTCGAGGTGTCACAAGGGACTGAGTGTGCGCGGCATTTCGCTGCGAAGCTCACTCGTCGACCCAACAATGATCGCGGCAAAGCACACCGCTGCCGCCGCGCGACTTCACCGTCGCTCTCGCCGCAACTGGCGGGCAGAGCCACGGCAAGCAACGTCACGGCGTCCATGGCGTGGCACGCTCGGTCATCGTGGTGCGCATAAAGGGAGGTGGTTCCGCCTTGAGAAAAGCATCATCTTTCGCTTTCCTCCACCACGCACACCAGGAGCAGCTCCAGATTAGGAGAGAAGAAGCTCATCGAGATTTGTGACTTGAAGCGTCCAGCCGCATCCATTCAGCTCACCACGCGCTCCCAGCTGCGCGCAACCGTCGCCCCCAGCGTGCGTCGCACCAGCTCCTCGATTTCGCCATCCCGCCGCCACCATGGCCCGCCCACGTGGCGCGCGCGCGCCCTCGCCGCTGCTGCTGCTCTTCCTCGCCACCCTGCTGCCGCTGCTCGCCGCGCCGGCCGCGTCGGTGATGGTGAGCGCTGCGGGCTCGTGGAGTGGCGGCAGCGATGATCCCATGGGCAGCGACCCGTCTCCCGCGGCGTGGACCACCGGCAGCGACGCGACCGGCCTTGTGACCGGCGGGCCGCGCATGGCGCTCGAAGAGGGCGAGGGCGACGAGGGGGAGGAGATAGCGGACGGGTGGGCGCTGGGGGACGGCGGCTGGGGGGATGAGGAGGCGCAGGGGGAGGCGGACGTCGAGGAGCGCGCGGAGGGCAGGAGCCTGGCGAAGGAGGGCGCGGAGGAGGAAAGCGCGGCGGAAGAGATGGAGGGAGAGATGGCAGAGGGTGAGGGGGAAGGGGAGGAGGAGGAAGAGGGGCGCATGCTGGCTGAGGGCGACTGGGAGGAGGAAAGCGAGGCGAGCGAGGTGGGAGAGGAGGAGGAGGAGAGCGAGGAAAGCGAGGAGGGCGAGGAGGGAAGGATGCTTGCAGAGGGAGAGGAGGAGGAGGATGAGGAGGTGGACGATGGAGAGGAGGAGGAGGAGGAGGAGGAGGAGGAGGAGGAGGAGGAGGAGGAGGAGGAGATTGAGGGAGCGGAAGGCAGGATGCTGGTGGAGAGCGGAGACGTGGAGGAAGAGGAAGAGGCGGAGGGCGGGGAGATGGCAGGTGAGGAGGTGGATGAGGAGGAAGAGGGCAGAGTGCTGGCGGAAGTGGAGGACGAAGATGAGGAGATGGAGGGCGAGGATGTGGAGGAGGCGGAGGAGGCGGAGGAGGAGGGGAGAGCTCTTGTGGAGGACAGCGAGAGCGAGGAGGAAGCAGGTGGAATGGATGGTGATGCGGACGAGGGGGGTGATGAGGCTGACGGACTTGAGATGCCCAGGGAGCTTCAGGAGGAGGAGGAGGGGATGGAGAGTGACGAGGAGGAGGAGGTTGAGGATGAAGAGGGGGATGAGGAGGAAGGGATTGAGTTTCCACGTAAGCTGGCTGACGAGGACGAGAAGAAGGGCGAGGAGAAGGGGGAGAAGAAGAAGGAGGAGAAGAAGAGCGAGGAGAAGGGGGAGAAGAAGGAGGAGAAGAAGGAGGAGAAGAAGAAGGAGGAGAAGAAGCCGGGGGTGCTGAAGAGGACGGCGAATGCGATCAAGAGCTTCTTCAGGAACATTCGTGATCGCATCACTGGCAAGAACAAGAAGCCCGACAACAGCCCCCGCAAGGCAGGCCCCTCCGATGCCAAGGATGCCAAGGCCTAGGCTCTTTCACGAGGTGCATGGCGTGTGCACTTCCCACTCCATTGCTAGGAACGCCACAGTTACCGTCGATGGGAATAAGAAGCTAGAATGGAAGATTGGAGGGGAGTGGAAGTGCAGCTGATGGTACTGAAAGGTAGGCTTTTTCTGAGTGGTTGAGGTTGTTTTCTTAGGTTTCTTGCTTGTGGGCTGGTGGATGTGTGTCTTTGTGCAATTTGGCAATGTTGTTGGATGTTCTGTTACTTCATCTTATCTAAAGACCGAATATTTTCAAATGCTGAAAAACATGCAGCACCAGATCTTGCCCCATAATGAACAACTTCCTGACTTCTCTTGCCTGCTATGCATGTTTCCCCTGGTCTGCCTGCCCATCCCTTCACTCCACTTGACTCACTGGTCACTTACCCATCCCTCCGCTTCTCGTGCACTTGCAACAGGGTCTGAACAAGGGGCGGGGCCGACGGAGTGAGGAAAGGACTCTGATGTACCGTAATAAGCATCCTCGGCTTCAACGCACGTTCTTCTTACCTCCCTCGCATGTGCTACCACGTTAAACTCTTTCTCTGTGCTTCCCACTTAACTCCCTTTCCACGTGATCCCTACTCTCCTCTCTTTCCACATTAATCTACTGAACAGGAAGGAGTTTGAACAGGGAACAGGTGTACAGGTATGAAACCTTAGGAATGTTGTACACCCTAAGGCTAGCCCCAATATAGCCTAGCAAATTATAAACATAGAGTTTCGACACACCCTCATAGGCAAAGTGGAGGATAGCAAGAACAACAACGGTCACATGTGTTAAAATATGCAGGCAGGAATGATTGTATTGAGCAGCAGGATGAGTACAAGTATGAAACCCTAAAGGGCTGTACTCGCTAGAGTATGCCCCATACAACCTAGAAGCATACAAATGGATTTTGACACACCCCCATAGGCAAAGTGGGGGATAGCAAACACAACGAACGGTCACAAGACCAGTCAAGCAAAAGAACAAAGCAAAGCAAAGCTCAGGGTGGATCTCAAGGACACCACACAATCTGAGCACAAGCAAGCAGTCACAAGGCCAATTCACATGCAGAGTTATAATAGCAAGGCAGTACACTTATCACAACCTAGCAAGAGTAAACAAGCAGGTATAAAGATATATATATCAGTGTACAACAAGAGCAAGTCAAGGAACCAACACGTGAGGCAAAATGGGCACAAGTCCAAGAGCAGTGCAGAAACGCTGATATCGTATTACCCCGGATATAAGCGCACCTGCGCTTATAATAAAACAGTGTTGTTTGGGGGGGTGCGCTTATAATTGAGTCAAATTTATAAGCGCATGCGCTTATATAATGGCAAATACATAATTATGATTTAAAGCACCAAATTGTGCATCCCAGTACAGTTGCATTTTTAATCAAATTGAAATGGGCATCAGAATCGCGCGAGGGCGATTTTCTGCCGGCGCACAGGGGCAAGGACACGTCAAGCTTGCCCCGGCCCAGTGTATGAGCCATTCACAGTCGCTCGCTCAGTGCACAGCACCCACGGCTGTGCTGTCAGTCAGCTTCGCCCCAGGCGAGCATATGAGCCACTCGCGTGCAGTCGCTCGCTCGCAGCGCACAGGCACGGTCCCTTTTTCCACCCACCCCCCCCCCACTTCGCCCCGAAAGGGCTGTCAGTCAACGGCTTCGCAAGGTTCCGCCTTTCCTGATCGAATCGCCCGTGCTCAAGAGAGTCAACCGAAGTACGGTAGAAATGGATGTGGGTGGACTCGCTGCAAAATAGGGAATCGTTACCGTTTTAATCATGATTTAAAATAAAAAATTTACATGCGCTAATAATAAATCAAGGTTTTACAGGGGGTGCGCTTATAATTGAGGATCGGCCATAAGCGCATTGCTCCAGATACAAGCGCATGCGCCTTTAATAGGCCTGCGCTTCTATCCGGGGCCATACGGTAATCACCAGACCCAGGGGCCTTGGTGAAAACATCAGCAGTGTTGGCCCAAGAGGCCACGTAATCAAGGCGCAGCTGACCACGCTGTTGCAACTCACGTGCAAGGAAGTAGCGAAGAGCAATGTGCTTCGTTCTGTGCTCCAGTCTCTGCTCTCGACACAAGGCAAGCATTGCCTTGTTGTCGACTTACAGAACTGGAGGAGAACAAGGCCGCTCCCCCACGTCGGTCAGCAGGTAGGTCAGCCAGCGAAGCTCCTGTGCAGCCATGGCCCCAGCGTAGATCTCGGCCTCACAGCTAGAACCAAGCACAGAAGAAGAACGAGTGAACCTCCACGAGACAGAACCAGAGCCAAGACTGAAGGTATAACCCTGTGACGAATGCTGAGTCGCCTGGTCGTCGGCCGTAAAAGCGTCAGAGTGTCCTGTGAGTACCACTGAAACCCGTCCTCCAAGCACGAGCCCCCGGCCCGATGTACTGCACAAGTAACGAGTACCCTCTTCGCAACATCAAAATGCACCTTTCGGTGTCTACCGGGTGCCACGTAGCGAGCCAGGAGGCTGAGAGGGTACGCGGAGTCAAGTCGTGTGCACGTCATCAGGTACATGAGGCAGCCCACAAGCTCTGGGTACGGACCACTTGGCTCTAGGAACTCGTTCGAATGTGGAGCTGAGAGCGAGTGGCCGGTAGACAGAGGAGTGGGCTGTGGCGAGGACCACGTGAAGCCGAAGCGCTGAAGGACCTGGTGCACCATGTGTGACTGAGTGAGGGTGATGGTGCGCCGTGCTCTGTCCCGGGTGATCTGCAAACCAAGATAGCTCCGCAGCTCGCCCAGATCAGTACAGGTGTGTCTCTCCTGCAGCTCCGCCTTCACTAGGGCCAGTGCCTCAGTGTCAGCATTAGCAATTACCAAGACGTTGACGTACACAAGGATGTAGAACACCGGCAGAGTAGTGTCGGTGCGTAGATACAGCGACGGGTCAGCAGTTGAAGGAGCAAACCCAAGAGCCGCAAGTGTCGTCCTCAGTGTGTCGTGCCACTCGCAGGGCGCCTAACGCAAGTCATACACTGGTCGCTGTAGGCTCCACTGGGTACCCTCAGGAAACGACCCAGTGAAGCCCTTTGGACGGCGCAACCGGATGGCCTCGTGAAGGCTATCCTGCAAGAAAGCTGTCGAGAAGTCGAGGGAGTGCAGCTCGTAGTCACGCTGTGCTGCAACGTGTAGCAACACCCAAAGAGTGGTCATTTTTGGGGTAGGGGAGAAGGTCTAAAAGAAGTCGGCCCTTGCACGGTGACTGAAGCCTCAAGCAACGTAACGTGCCTTGAAGGCAGGCGGAGAACCCGGCGGCCGCTTCACTCTGAAAATCCACATGCCACTGACAATGTTCGCCCCAGGTGGGGGAACCTCGTCGACGTAGGTGCCTGTGGACTTCCAAGAAGCCATCTCTACGTCCATGGCTGTCTGCCACCGAGAGGAGTACTCACCCGAAATCGCCTCTCTGTAAGAGCGCGGGGTGGGGATGTCAAGTGCATCCGGGTCTCCCTCAGGGGCAAGTAGCATGGTCGCAAGATGGGGTGCAACGACCGCAAGGCATTCCAGCTCCTCCTGCCTGTCCTCAAGAACGTCATAGCCAAGGGCAGTCTCACCCTCGATGTACGGAGGACAGGCAAGGACAGGGTCAGAAACAAGACTCACAAGGTAGTCGAGGCGGTACACAGCAGCAAAGTCAGCGAGCTGAGCGACTAAGGCAGATGCAGCAAGAGACGAGAACGAAGGGTCAGTCACCACCGTAGCAAAAAAGCGAGTAATAGTCAGACTGGATGCACGAGCAAGGTCAGACGGAGGGTCAGCAACATTAGGAAGAGAGGACGCAGGAGGTAACGACAGGATAACACGCTGTGGAACAGGAAGGACGGGGTGTCATATCGTGAGTGCCTTGGATAGCCGGAGCACGCTAACGACAAATACGAGGAACACGAGTATGGACAGCAACTCTAGGCTCGGGCTCAAGGTCAAAGCTAGACTCAGGCTCTCGACGCTCAGGGGTAGAAGCACGAGTCTCAGGCTCTCGAAGCTTAGACAGGAACTGTGTCACCGCAGTGTAAGGAGCAGGAGTAGGAAGCGGGGAGTGCGGTAGCAGCGGCGGCTGAGACTGGTGTGCCAGTGGAAACAGTAACGAAGGAGTAGTACCTGCCGCAGGGAAGTCAGTAGCACCTGGCGGAAGACCAAGAAGGTGGCGAAGAGCACCAGCAGCCCCCGTACCTCCAGCACGAGCAGCTCCACCAGTACTCTTAGCAACACCTCCAGCACTAGTAGCACCAGCACCTCCAGCACCACTAGCTCCGGCAGCGCCAGCACCTCTAGCACCAGCAGTGCCTCCAACACCTCCAGTGCCAGCACCTCCAGTAGCATCTCCAGTACGAGTACCTCCATGACCAGCAGCTCCAGCACCTCCAGTACCTCCAGCTCCAGCTCCAGCGCCTCCAGCACTAGCAGTACCTCCAGCACCTCCAGTGCCAGTAGCTCCAGTAACACCTCCAGCACCTCTAGCACCAGCAGTACCACCTGCTCCAGAAGCTCCAGCACCTCTAGTACGAGCACCTCCAGGACCAGCAGCTCCAGCACCTCCAGCTCCAGCGCCTTCAGCACGAGCAGCACCAGCACCTCCAGGGTCAGCAGTTCTAGTAGCACCTGCAGCACGAGCAACACCACCAGCTCTGGCAGCTCCAGTACCTCTAGTACGAGCACCTCCAGGACCAGCAACTCCCGCAGCTCCAGCACTAGTAGTACCAGCACCTCCAGTGCCAGTAGCTCTAGGACCCTCAGCACCTCCAGTACCATAAGTACCTCCAGCACTAGCAGCTTCAGTACCTCCAGTTCCAATACCTCCAGCACCAGCAGCAGCTCCAGTACCTCCAGCACCAGAAGCACCTCCAGCACTAGTAGCACCTCCAGTACCTCCAGGCCTAGCAGCTCCAGTACCTCCAGCACCAGTAGTACCTCTAGTACATCTTGTAGTACCTCCAATACTAGCAGCTCCAGTACCTCCAGCACCAGTAGCACCTCTAGGACTAGTAGCTCCAGCACCAGCAGCACCTCTAGGACCTCCAGCACCAGCAGCACCTCCAGGACTAGTAGCTCCAGCACCAGCAGGACCGTACCCTCCACCACCAGGACTGCCTCGCCGAACGACCCACGCACGAATCGCCTGCGGCGAGAGCGTCTCAAGTAGATCAGGCTGCGGTGGCTGTCTAGCTCCAGCACCTCCAGTAGAGGTAGCTCTAGCACCTCCAGCACCAGAAGCACCTCTAGTACCTCTAGCGCCAGGACCTCCAACAGGGTCACCCACAACGCCACCGTCACGAGGACTCGCAACACCCCCAGAGTCAGCACCCCCACGCGCAGCACCCCCAAAACCAGCACCCCCAGTCGGAGCACCCCCTGAACCAGCACCCCCAGGCACAGCACCTCCAGAACCCTCACCCTCTGTCTCAGCACCCCCAGTCTCAACACCTGTAGTCTCAGCTCTAGAGTCCACAGCAGCAGGCTGCGAAGGCGGTGAAGACGGTCGAGGCGGAAAACCCGGAGGGGTCTCCAAGCGTGGAGAGCGGAGAGTGGCCGCCGTGTCGTCCGCAACTGGGTCACCCCCCTCACCTGGGCTCGAGGAGTCAGAAGAGATCTCCACAGGCTCATCCAAGGGGGGTGGGTCAACCTGAGACACATCTAAGGGAGTAGGACCCTGTAGGGGGAGGGGGTCTACCCGGGGGGGGGGGGACTGGTACTAGGAAGAGGGGTGCTAGGGGAACCGGGTGGGACGCGTGCGGGTGTAACTGGTAGTAACAGACAGACCCGTCAAAGGTGACGTCCTGGGAGGAGAAGACTCGACGCGAGCGCGGGTGGTAGAACTGCCACGGCGGGGCGTCAGTGGGGAAGCCAAGGAAGAAGCAGCGGAGAGTGCGAGAGGAGAGCTTGCTCGCTTTAGCATCGCGAACAAGGGAGAGCGCGCCCCAGACCCAAAACGCTGATGCATTACCAGCCTTCCCCGTCCACCGGAGGGTGGGCGAGGTCTCTGGCACAGAGACACGGGGCCAGAGGTTGAGCTGATGCGCAGCGTATCGGACCAACTCCATGATCAAGCCAATGCGACGCTCAACAATCCCATTTTGCTGAGGAGAGGCCGGAAGCGTGAACGTCTGGCGGATGCCCTCGTCTTGACAGGACCCCGCAAGGAGGTCTGAGGAGAACTCACCGCCCCTGTCAGAGTGCAGACGCAGGACTGGGACGTCCTGCCCAAACCGCTCGTGCAGCTGGAGACAAGTAGCACGGATCCAGGGGATCAAGACATCGCTGACGTCCGCCTTGCGCCGCAAGGGGAAGACAGTGGTGTAGCGTGTGTAGTCGTCAACAACCAGCAGGAAGTGGTGCTCGCGGTCCGTTTCACCGATGGAGGCCGGGCCCCACACATCCATGTGAAGAGTGTGCAGAGGAGCAGTGGTCGGAGGAAACTTGGAGGAGTGAGGAGCGGCGCGCTGCCGCCCCTCGACGCAAGGAAGGCACGGCAGGGCAAGCGAGCGCGGCAGAGTGGGCAGGGTCCTGGGTAGGCTAGAGACAAGGAGAAGGGAGTGCATGCTGCGTAGACGCGCCAAGGAGGGGTGACCAAGATGGTGGTGCCAGCGCTGAGTCTCGTGCGTGAGTACTCGACACGAGCAAGACGCAGCTAACTGCCCCGACGCAGACGGCCGACTCGACGCAGCCACTTGACCCGACGCGCCAAGGAGGGGTGACCAAGATGGTGGTGCCAGCGCTGAGTCTCGTGCGTGAGTACTCGACACGAGCAAGACGCAGCTAACTGCCCCGACGCAGACGACCGACTCGACGCAGCCACTTGACCCGACTCAGCCACCTGTGCAGACGTAGTGGTCAGTGTGTACACACTAGACCCAGGCTGTCGAGTGAACGTAGCCAGGTGACGGCCAGTCCCCGGGAGCACGTACAGATTGCCACACGCTGCCCTCCAGGAATAAAGGTATCAACCCAGACATCTTGAATGGCAGCGTTGCTCACCAAGTTCGTAGAGAACATGGGGAGGTGGAGACCTGATAGAGAACCAGAGGGGATTGCTGGACAAGGGAGGACCGTGGAGGCTCTCGCAACCTTAGGGCTCCCAGAGGGGTCAGCCAGTAAGACTGGGACAGGTGCTGTGAGTGGTGTAACTGTAGTGCAATCACGAAAGAAGCAACGTGACGCGCCTGAGTCAAGCATGAAAGTGTGCAAGACCTCAGCTGAGGCAGGACCTGTGGTAGAAGACGCACTAGCACCTAGAGCGTCGGCAAACTCACGGGCACCTAGAGCTACAGCAGACTCACTAGCACATGGAGCGACAGCAGACTCACTAGCACCTGGAGCGGCAGTAGACTCACTAGAACCGAGAGCAGGAACCTCTACACAGCCAGGGACGCATCGCTGAGAAGCACAATCGCGAGGTCGCTTAGGCCACATAAAACCAAAACCTCCACCACCAGGGCTGCCTCGCTGAAAAACCCACTCACGAAGCTGCTAAGGGGTGGGGTCGTCCGGGAGAGGCAGTGCCTGCTGCTGTCCACCCCTCGCCACAACAACTGCCGCGATAGTGGCCATGACAGACAGTGACGGTCAGCAGTAGGTCCAGCACCTCCAGCTCCTATAGCACCAGCAGCATCTCTAGCACTCCCAGTAGCACCTCCACCAGCAGCAGCAGTAGAACGATTAGCAGCAACAGCAGCAGTAGTAGCAGCAGCAGGGCGGCTCGGTGGGGGTGGGCAGCTGCACCTCCTGCACTCCCAGCAACACCTCCACCAGCAGCAGTAGTAGTACGAGTAGCAACAGCAGCAGTAGTAACAACAGCAGAGTGGTTCGGTGGGGCTAGGCGGCCGCACCTCTACCACTCCCAACAGTACCTCCTTCAGTAGCAGCGGTAGAATGAGCAGCAAGAGTAGCACTAGTAGTAGCAGGGCGACTCGGGTTAGGTAGGTCGGCTCGGCTCGGGCTGGGTGACGCGGCTCGGCAGGGCGGCGCGCGGGCTGCAGGGGCAGCATACACGGGCTGCAGAGGCGGTGCGGAGGCTGCAAGGGCAACGCGCTGGTCTCAGGGACAGCTTGCATGGGCTGTAGGGGCGACGCGCAGCTCGGCAGGGCGTCGCACGGGCTACAGGGGCGGCGCGCGGGCTGCAAGGGCGACGCGCGGGCTGTAGGGGCCATGCACATGGGCTGAAGAGGCGACGTGCGGCTCGGCAGGGCGGCGCGCAGGTTGCAGGGGCAGCGCGAACGGGCTGCAAGGCCGACGCGCGGCTCAGTAGGGTGGCGCGCTGGCTGCAGAGGCAATGCACGGGCTGCAGGGGCAGCGCGTGGGTCACAGGGGCAGGCACGGTCGCAGGGGCGAGCACGGCTGTAGAGGCAGCACGGTCGCAGGGGCGAGCACGGCTGCAGGGGCAGCACGGTCGCAGGGGGGAGCACGACTGCAGGGGCAGCACGATCGCAGGGGCAGCACGGCTGCAGGGGCAGCATGGTTGCAGGGGCGAGCACGACTGCAGGAGCAGCACGTTCGCAGGGGCAGCGCGCGGGCTGCAAGGGCAGCGCGGCTGCAGGGCAGCGTAGGAAGAAAAATTTACGGTTAAGGCAGGGCGGAATGTTCGGTGGGCCCTAGGAACGATTCTGCTCTAATACCATGTTAAAATAAGCAGGCAGGAATGATAGCATAGAGCAGCAGGATGAGTACAAATATGAAACCCTAAAGGGTTGTACTTAGTAGAGTATGCCCCACTATAGCCTAGAAGCATACAAATGGAATTTGACAACAAGACCACCACACAATCCGAGCACAAGCAAACGGCAACAAGGCCCGTTTTTATGCACTGTTATAAAAGGACAACTAGTACAGTGATCACAACCTAGGAGCTATAAGCATGCACTTACATATACGTAAACATATATATACAGTATCAAAGTATTGTTGGGCTGAGAAAGCCCTTAGGATTGTTTCAAGGCTAAGACTCGAGGTGACGATGTAATTGCGGAAGCGTTGTAGTGAGCTGGTTGAACCACCTTGCACTAGTCTGTGAGAGCAAGATAGATTGATTATAGCAAAGTAATACAAGTCTTCATATGATTACAAAGGAATATGAAAAGACATAACTAACTGTTGCTATTGCGATTCGATACAGCTGCGACTCGTGTCAGAGGTCCACTGGTGATCCCCGATTGATCCTAGGGAAGGGTTACAGGTATGTTGGCCTGGGGGGTTATGGGCGCACTTACCCGCTACAGAAACAAGCCCTTTTATCCCAATGGTCTAGTGGTTGGGATTCTGACATGGTATCAGAGCGAAGGGCTCGGGTTCGAATCTCGGTGTATGCACTTCGGGCATCCCAGTGTGGGAGGGTGTCAGAGGTCCACTGGTGATCTCTGATTGATCCTAGGGAAGGGTTACAGGCATGTTGGTCTGGGGGGTTATGGGCGCACTTACCCGCTACACAAACAAGCCGTTATATCCCAATGGTCTTTTGGTTGGGATTCTGACAACTCGGGCAACTGCTCAGTAGCAAGTTAGTTGTTTATCCTTGCTATCGGCTGCCTTTCGGTAAGTTAAAGGTCGCTGACCTTTGACCTTTGCTTAACCTTTTTCCTGTTACATTTTTGTCAACCTCTTTGGTTGACTCGCTGTTGCTTCACTGTAGTCTGCCTCGCTTACACTTTAATGCTTTGACACACCAGAAGCGCAAACTACATGTTTCCAATACTCGCCTTCGCTTCTGTAGTGTCGTTGCTGGTGACGTGGCCTTGTCCAGTCAGCAGCATGCAATACGCGAACTTCTACTTTCCGAGTTTCTTGGTCAAGTAATCTGCTGCCATCTCGGATTCAGGGTAGTAGGATAGCTCAAGTCTTCCCTTTTCGATCTCCTCCTTCACGAAGAAGTATCGCAGGGCAATGTGCTTCGTTTGGTTCGTGAACCCTTTCTTGTTCGCTATGCGAATTGCTGATTGGTTATCGCAGAAGAGGGAGAAGCTGGGTAACTGGGCCAGCTTTGCTTCTTCTAGTAGTTCGCGAAGGTACAATCCTTCCTTGGTGGCTGAGCAGAGTGCGATGTATTCTGCTTCAGCTGAGGAGAGAGCGATAAGTTCTTGCTTGCTCGATTGCCATGAGATAGGACCGATACGCTCGAGTCGGTAGATATAACCGATGTATAATCGCCTGTTATCAGAGTCGCCAGCGTGATCAACATCCACGTAGCCGATTAGCTTAGGCGCCGAGGCGCCTATTTTGTGGTAGTTTAAGCCGACCGTTGGTGTGCTGACGAGATAGTGCAGTGCGCGATCGAGTTCTGCCATATGCTCTACTTCGGGCTTCTTGAGATAGGTGGTGAGTTGGCTTGCTAAGTATGACAGGTCCGGTCGGCAGGTGACGGCTGCAAAAAGTAGGCACCTTAGTTTGCGTCGGTAGTCGCGTATGCCGGCGAATCCGAGCGGAGCGGAGGCTTACTTGTGATTTCCGGCGGTGTAGCGGTACGGCGTGGAGATGGCGGCTCAGGTTAGTCCGCAGCGTTTTGTGTTAGTATCGGCGTATTTTGCTGTGCTGAGGTAGATCGCATTTTCCGTGTCTTGTATGTTGAGTCTCAAATACTGCGTTACTTTAGAGGAAACGGTGAGTGTGAGATCCCGCTGCAGCTCCCCTTCACACCAGGTTGTGATGCCGTCGGTGGAGCCTATGTAGAGTAGGTCGTCAACATTGACGATGAGTAGGATGTAGTCGGCGGCTTTAGTGAGTCGGTACATTCCCAGGTCATGTGGCACTTGGCAGAAGCCGATGCGGATTAGTTGGGTGTGCGGGTACTATTGCCATTGTTGCGGTGCTTGTTTGATGCCGTACAAGGACTTCAGCAGCTGACAGACTTGATTAGGGTCTGTGTCGGACCCTGAGAAAACTGAAACGAGAATGAGTGCACTAAGGAATGAAAGTGGTACAAATATGCAACCCTAGAAATGTGTACCCCATATAGGCTACCCCACTACAGCCTACACGACATTATAATTTGACACACCCCCATAGGCAAAGTGGGGGAGAACAAGGGGTCACAAGACAAGTCAAGCAAAGCTAAGCAAAGCTCAGGGGGGATCACAAAGTCACCACACATTCGGAGCACAATTTCAAGGCCAGAAGGCAAGTTCACATGCAGGAGCACATATATATATAAAAGGCTAAAAAAGCAAGAGCAGGAGTATATATATGTGACAGTCCAAGCAAGGTCAAGAAGTGAGCAAGTGAGGCAAGACAGGCACAAGACCAAGCTGAGTACAGAAGCGCTGATGATCACAAGGCGCAAGTGCCTTGGTGAAGATATCAGCAGTGTTGGCCTCAGAGGCCATGTACGCAAGTCGCAACTGACCACGCTGCTGCAGCTCACGAGCAAGAAAGTAGCGAAGAGCAATGTGCTTCGTTCTGTGCTCCAGGCGCTGCTCCCGACACAAGGCCAGCATGGCCTTGTTGTCTACGTACAGCACTGGAGGAGAACGAGGCGGCTCTCCGAGGTCAGTCAGCAGGTAGGTGAGCCAGCGAAGCTCTTGAGCAGCCATGGCTCCTACGTAGATCTCAGCCTCACAACTGGAGCCGAGAACGGAAGACGAGCGAGTAGCTCGCCACGAGACAGAGCCAGAACCAAGGCTGAAGGTGTAACCCTGAAGGTGTAGCCTGGTCGTCAGCCGAAGACGCGTCTGCGTGCCCAGTGAGGACCACTGGACTTTGCCCTCCAAGCACTAGCCCCATGCCGGACGTACTAAACAAGTAGCGCAACACACTCTTCGCTGCAGCCATGTGCTCCGGTCTGTGTCTCCCAGGAGCAACATAGCGTGCAAGAATGCTAAGAGGGTATGCAAGGTCAGGTCGTGTGCAGGTCATCAGGTACATGAGGCAGCCAACAAGCTCTAGGTACGGGCCACTCGACTCGACGGACTCATCCGAAGGCAGAGCTGAGAGCGAGTGGCGAGTAGGCAGAGGAGTGGCCTGAGGCGAGGAGTACGTGAAGCAGAAGTGCTGAAGGACCTGCTGCACCATGTGTGACTGAGTCAGGGTAATGGTGCGGCGTGCTCTGTCCCGGGTGATCTGCAAGCCAAGGTAGCTGCGCAGTTCACCCAAGTCTGCGCACGTGTGTTTCTTCTGCAGCTTGGAGTTCACGTAGGCGAGTCCAGCAGTTTCAGCAGTGGCAAAGACCAAGTCGTCGATGTACACGAGGATGTAGAACGGCGGCAAAGAGGTGTGGGTGCGCAGAAACAGCGACGGGTCAGCAGTAGAGGGAGCAAACCCAAGAGCCGCAAGCGTAGTCCTCAGTGTGTCGTGCCACTCACGCGGTGCCTGGCGGAGACCGTAGACTGGCCGCCGGAGGCTCCACTCGGTGCCAGGAGGAAAAGTCCCAGTGAAGCCAGGTGGGCGGCGCAGCCAGATTTCCTCGTGCAGGCTACCCTGCAAGAAAGCAGTACTGAAGTCAAGAGAGTTAAGTTCGTAGTCGCGCTGAGCGGCTATGTGTAGCAGCACCTGAAGAGTGGTCATCTTCGGGGTGGGAGAGAAGGTCTGAAAGTAGTCAACTCCCTGCCGCTGACTGAAGCTACGAGCCACGTAACGCGCCTTGAAGACAGGTGGAGAACCTGGCGGCCGCTTCACCCTGAAGATCCACATGCCACTGACGATGTTCGCCCCAGGAGGGGGAACCGAGCCAACGTAGGTGCTTGTGGACTTCCAAGAAGCCATCTCTGCATCCATAGCTGCCTGCCACTGAGAGGAGTAGGGACCCTCTACGACCTCCACGTAAGAGCGCGGAGTCGGGATGTCAAGTGCATCCGGGTCTCCCTCAGGGGTAACTAGTACAGACACGAGATGAGGTGAAGCAGCAGCCAGACAGTGGAACTCCTCCTGCCTGTCCTGAAGGACGTTTGTACCAAGAGCACACTCATCCCCGACGGACGGAGGACAGACAGACACAGACTCAGCAACAAGACTAGCAGCGTAGTCTAGACAACAGCGAGCAGCAAAGTCGACGAGCTCAGCAACTAGAGCAGACGCAGAAGTGGACTCAAAGGAGGGGTCAGTGACAACAGTAGTAAGGAGACGCGTGACAGTAGGACTGGCAGCACGAAGAGAGTCCAACTCTGGGTCAGCAAGGGCAAGAAGAAAGGACGCAGGAGGAGAAGGCAAAGGGACACGCAGAGTTGCAGTGGACGGACGTAGAGACATCCCGTGCGTGCAAGGGACAGGAGGAGGACGCTGACGCGAACCGCGACCACGAGTGCGAGTAGTGCCAACAGTCGACGCAGGACGAGACGCAGGCTCACGACGCTCAGCAAGACCTCTAGTAGGACCAGTGTAGGGAGAAGGAGCAGGCAGTGGGGAGGCCGATGGGAACTGTGATTGGGACTTGACAGGCGGTGGACACTCCAAGGGAGGAGGAGGACCAAGAACCTGCTGAAGGAGCAGAACGAAGTACGGCCGAGGCCGCGCCGCAACTCCAGACACAGCACGGACAGCACCAGCACCCCCAGCGGCAGCACCAGCGCCAACAGCACCTCCAGCTGCAATACCTCCAGCAGCAACAATAGCACCTGCAGGAGGACCGCCGCGAGGATTGACAGCAGTAGTCTCAGCGCCAACACTCTCAGCAGCTCCAGCTCCAATCGTACCCGTAGGCCCAGCAGCTCCAGCACTCCTAGGACGAGCACCTCCAAAACCGGCAGCACCAGCACCCTCAGCAGCCGAGGAAGCTCCAGCTCCAGCAGTATGCATCCAGCGCTGGGCAAACCACTCGCGCAGCTCCTGTGAAGAGAGTGGCTCCCGCCGAGACGAAGCACCCAAAGGACCTCCACGCCCAGCACCGCCAGACGCCACACGAGCAAGCCCAGCTGCCGCCGGCTCCGCACCCCCAGGCTCAGCAACTCCCGATGTGGCACCCCCAGGGTCAGCACCTCCAGACGTAGCACCCCCAGGCTCAGCACAGCCGAGCGTAGCACCCCCAGTCTCAGCACTCCCAGTCTTAGCACCCCCAGGCTCAGCACCCCCAGTAGTACCACCCGAAGGCCCAGCACCCCCAGGCATAGCACCCACACGCTCAGCACCCCCAGAGTCAGCACCCGCAGGCTCAGCACCCGCACCAGCACCAGAGTCACCAGTAACCTCGACAGGCTTGACTGCGTCTACATGGGACTCCCTTGAAGGGGCAGGACCCTGAGGGGAGAGGGGGTCTACCTGGGGGGGACTTCGCACAAGGAAGAGCGGTGGTGGGGGGAGGGAAGGAGTGCAGTAGGGGAAGGGGCGGTAGTAGGGGACCGACTCGTCAAACGTGACGTCCTGGGAAGACAGAACACGACGAGAGGTAGGGTGGTAGAACTACCACCGTGGCGCGTCAGGGGGGAAGCCAAAGAAGACGCAAGGAGCAGCACGAGGGGATTGCTTGTCCGCAGAAAAGTCGCGGATAAACGCCCGAGATCTCCAGACACGGAACACAGACGCATCGCCTACCTTCCCCGTCCACAGCAAAGCTGGGGAGGTCTCCGGCATGGAGACCCTGGGGTGAAGGTTGATATGATGCGCCGCGTACCGAACCGCAAACAGCCACAGAAAATGGGGGGCAGCCGCATGCATCATGGACGTACGGGCGACGTCCATGACCATGCCAATGCGGCGCTCAGTGATCCCATTTTGCTGTGCAGTGTCCGGAAGTGTAAAGGTCTGGCGAATGCCTCGCGCACGGGAGTGGGCTCCCAGAAGGCCAGAGGAGAACTCTCCGTCTCGATCAGAGTGCAGACGCAGAACAGGAAAGTCCGAGCTAAAGCTCCTCCTGAGCTAGAGACGAGCTGCGCGGATCCAGTCGATCAACACCTCAGTGACATCACCCTTGCTGCGCAAGGGGAAGACTGTGGTGTAACGCGAGTAGTCGTCAACCACCAGCACGAAGTAGCGCTCGTGACCCTGTCCACGGACGCGGGCCGGGCCCCACACGTCCATGTTAAGCATCTGCAGCGGGGCCTCTGTCGAGGGAAACTGAGAGGAGTGAGGGGTATTCCCCAGCCGCCCCTCGACACAGGGGATGCAGGAAGAGCCAGGCCCCAGAGGGAGGGGAGGGAGGGACCGGGGAAGACCAAAGACAAGGACACGGGAGGCCATGCCTCATAGACGAGGCAGGGAGGGGTGACCAAGGCGGTGGTACCATAGGAGAGTCTCGTGAGACAGGAGGCGACACGAGGAAGGGGCAGACTCAGGACCAGACCTGGACGCTACAGCAAACACCTGACCCGACGCATTTACGTGACTAGACGCAGGGACAGGAGGAGACTCAGTGGTCAGGGTGTATAGGCTCGACCCCGGCCGACGCGTAAACGTGGCCTGGTGCCAGCTTGTGCGAGCGTCCGAGCAGTGGGTCACCCGCTGACTCGCAGGAGTAAATTGGTGAACCCCCGCATCTTGTAGGTCATTACCACTGACCATGTTCGTAGAGAACGAGGGGAGGTAAAGACCAGACAAGGTGCCAGAGGGGGCAGCCGGACACAAGAGGACAGTGGAGAAGTGAGAGAGGACAGGACCCCCAGAGGGGTTTGCCAGGGAGACTGCAACCGGCCGACCAAGCGGCGTGAGTGTGGTGCGGTCTCGAAAGAAGGAGCGAGAAGCCCCTAAGTCAAGTGTGAAGGCGAGGGAGGCCGAAGCCGACGCGGTACGTGAGAGCGCAGACTCACCAGCACCTGAGGACGCAGACGCACTGGCACCTAGAGCAGCAGCCTCACTCGCACGTAGAGCAGCAGCCTCACCAGTACCTAGAGCAGTAGTCTCAATGCCCGGGTCGGGCGGGAAACACCGGTAATAGTCACCCTCATCACTAATAGTCACAGCATACATAGTAGCAAGAATAGCATCAAAGTCAAGATCAAAGATAGCTACACTCGCCCTAGATAGCTCATCCCAGCGGGGGACCTCAGTGGCCTCCGGGAACTGGTGACGCCAAGTGTCCGTCATGCGGCCAAAGCAGCACTGGGTGGGGTGTGCACCCCCACACTGCTCACCCGCGCGGTCGTCGGTGCGTAGGACGTAGGTGCACGGACCAGTACCCCCACCACGCTTACGTGCAGCGTACCACTCACGCAGCTGCTGAGGAGGGGGGATGTCCCGAGAACGCTGCTACTTCTGCTGCTATTGCTGCTGCTGGCGCTGACCACCACCAGAGCCGCTCCGCTGCGAAGCGCCACCCCGACCAGCTCCACCTACTCCACCACCGCCTCCTCCACCTCCGCCACCACCGCTGCCTTCGCTACCACCGCTACCGCCTCCGCCGCCTCCGCCTCTACTGCCGCCATCGACACCTCCACCCCCGCCACCTCTCCCACCACCACCCCCACTCCCTCCGCCGCTTCCACCGCCACCTCCAACACCCCCGCTAGCTCCTCTTGCGCCCCTTCCCCCCTTGCCCTTGCCAGAGCGGCGTCTCCCGCTAGGGGCAGACGCCGCACCGACCGACTCAAGACCAACGAGGTCGGCCGCAGCAGCAGAGGCAACAGAGGGCAACAGGGGGGAAGGGGAACACCCCTCAAAGATGGGGGTGCGAGGGTCACCACGAGAGGCTCCTACAGCGACTATGCTCTTATCCGCTGCTAAGAGGGCCTTCTTGAGGAGGACAACAATGAGAGTGGTGGGACAGACTGAGAGGAAGTGGTCTCTGACTACACAAAGGGAGTCAGGGAGGCGGATGACTATGTGGCAGGGAGTGATGTACATGGGGGGGGGTGTGTTCGTGGCGCAGAACTCAGCAGGAAGCGCAGCGCGGTAGCGAGTGTCACTAGTGCGGAGGTGTGAAATGAGGTCTGCGACTGTGGGAAAGGCAGCAATTTCAGGGAAGAGGTACGGTAGCATGAGGCGGCTCAGTGCAGCAGTGGCAGGGGAAGAGTAGCGCGCAACTACAGCGTCGTACAAGGTCTGAGCACTCTTGTACTGACTAAAGTGTGCGCGCTCAGTGGTAGGCAGGTGGCGACGCACAGCAAAATATGCAGCAACATCGCGCGTGGCCCACTATGAGCGAACAGTGGCGTCGGCATCGGCAGCAGGGGCAGGGGAGGCACCAGAGGTGAGGTCAAAGAGGGAGAGACTGTCTGCCCTATCGCACTGTAGGAAAAGCTGCAGGTCATCTACCCAGACGTCAAAGTCAATGGCCTGACCCTCAGCGTCAAAAGTGAGAACACTGGGGGTAGCCATGACAGCAGTAGGCTAGCAGCGCTAACTGTAGGGTTGGGGCTTTCTAGTGACAGAGGCGTTGCTCTCACCAGACAGGGCGGTTCGGGCAGCTCAACAGCACAGCAGCTCGGCAACACGGCGGCTCGGGCGACTCGAGCGGCTCGGCAGCAACTGCGGCTCGGCGGCACCCGCGGCTCGGCTCCTTAGTTGCTCAGGCGACTCGGGTGGCTTGGGCGGCTCGGGCGGAACGGGTGGCTCGGGCTGCTTAGCGGTGCGGGCGGCTCGGCTGCGTAGGGTGGCAGGGCCGCTGGTAGGATGGCGGGGCCGCAGGTAGGGCGGCGGGGCCGCAGGTAGGGGGGGGGGGGGCGCTGGTAGGGCGGAAGGGCCGCTGGTAGGGCGGCGGGGCCGCAGGTATAGCGGCGGGGCCGGAGGTAGGGCGGCGGGGCGGAGCCGTAGGTAGGGCGACGGGGCCGGGTCGAAGGTAGTGCGACGGGGCCGGTACGCAGGTAGGGCGACGGGGCCGGGGCCGGGGCGAAGGTAGGGCGACGGGGCCTGGGTCGGAGGTGGGGGGACGGGGCCAGGGTCGCAAGTAGGGCGATGGGGCCGGGGCGCAGGTAGGGCGACGGGGCTAGGGCCGGGGCGGTAGGTATGGCGGCGGGGCCAGGGTTGCAGTTGGGGCGACAGGGCCGGGTTTGTAGGTAGGGCGACAGGGCCGGGACGCAGGTAGGCAACGAGGCCGGGTCGCAGGTAGGGCGACGGGGCCGGGGCGCAAGTAGGGTGACGGGGCCGGGGCGCAGGTAGGGCGATGGGGCCGAGGCTCAGGTAGGGCGACGGGGCCGGGGCCGTAGGTAGGGCGACGGGGTCGCTAGGGCGACGAGTCAGGGGCCGCTAAGGCGGCTCGACGTGGCCGCTAGGGCAGCTCGACGAAGGCAGAGAGGGGAGCGCGACTCGGGCTGAGCGCGCTCCAGGCAAGAAAAAAAATCTTTCGACTTGGTGGGCCCTAGGCACAGTTCCCACGAGGGAACCTGCTCGATACCACGAGAAAACTGAAACGAGAATGAGTGCACTAAGGAATGAAAGTGGTACAAATATGCAACCCTAGAAATGTGTACCCCATATAAGCTACCCCACTACAGCCTACACAACATTATAATTTGACAGACCCGTGTGGTTGCTCGACGAAGATTTCGGCGTCGACGGGAGCGTAGAGGAACGCGTTGGCCACGTCGATCTGACGAAGCTTTTTCCACTTCATAGCGGCTATCGCGAGGAGGATCCGCATGGAGGTGTGTCGGTTGACCGGCGCAAAGGTCTAGGTGAAGTCTCGTCGGTGTTCTTGATCAAAGCCGCGCACGACCAATCGTGTTTTGAACTTATCGATCGTTCCGCCTGCTTTCGTCTTTACACGGAATAACCATTTTTTGATGAGTATGGTCTTGTTTCGAGCCACACCAATGGGTACTATCTTCTAGGTGTTGCATTCTTCCAGTGCCTTTAACTCTCTGTCGATGGATTTTCGCCAATTCTCCTTGTGCTCCCCCCCCAGAGCCTGCTGAACCGTGGCAGGATCCTTTGGCGGTGATGCTTTGTGGACAGCAGTGACGAGTCCAAGGATCTGCAGTCCACTCTGTGTGTAGCGGGGGAGATTGGGATCCTCGGGATAGACTGCTTCGTCTCCCGCTTCTGGGTCAGGTAAGAAGTTGGGGCCTATGCGTTCTGAATCGTTTTTGTTGACCGGTTGTGATGTAACGTAACCGTTGTTGGCAAAGTGGTAGAAGATTTCGGCGTTGACACTTTCGCAAAGGTTGTTGTCGTCCGTCGGAACGGGCACGGAACAGTAAGGAAGAGGTCCGGCTTCATCAGATGCTCCATCCACGTTTTGTTCGTCCCAATCACCTTCATCTACTGCTGAAGCGAAGGCTTGGTCACCACGAAATCCTCCCGTGGGGTCTCCATCTGCTGCCAGGTTGTCTAGGTACGTTTGAAGGGTGAGTCACTCGTAGAAAATGACGTCACATGCTGCTATTGTTTCCTTTGAGTGGACGTCGAAAATTTTCCACGCGTTGTAATGTTTTTTTATGCCCAGGTGTAGTCCCCACTGTGCGCGTTGTGAGAATCTTCCAGCTCTTATAGTGTGTGGTCGGTATTGTACCATGCAGCCAAAAACTCGCAACATTTTTGTGTTGCCCAATTTTCTTGTCTACAGCAGATGCGGTGATGCGTTGTTCGGAAGCGATGATGACGAGAGCAAATTGTGCAGCAGCACAGCATGGTCCATTACCTCGGGCCACTGGTGGTTGGGTAGCCGCATGCCACGAAGTAGCTTGCGCATGGTGTTCTGGAGGGTCCTGTTCATTCTTTCTACCATGCATTGCTGCTGGTCAGCGTAGGGAAGAGAGATGAGTAGCTTGATGCCTCTCTCCGCCAAGTACTACTTGAACCTCTGTGACTGATGTTCCCCTCCATAGGCTTATTGGAAGCTTTTCAGCTTCACTCCTGATTCCGTTTCTGCTACTAGAATCCATGCGACGAAGGCTTCGAAGGCCATGTCGCGACTCGGAACGTTAAGATGCCATACGTATCTGGTGGCAGCGTCGATGAAGGTGATGACGTAGTTGTACGCTCCCTGTCCACTTTCACGAGCGTACAGAATGTCGCCGTAAACTTTCTCTAATGGTGCGTATGCGGGTGCACTTGGGTTGTGGTGAGAGACGAATGGCAGGTGGGGTAGGTCAGCTTCAGGGAAGGTAAAGCATGTTCCGCAGAGTCGTTGACGTTCTCTGCCGTCGGGAAGAAGTAGTGAGTCTTTGTCGAGCACTCTTGCTCTTATCGTGTTGTTAATTGTTGTGTTGCTAGGGTGCCCTAGCCTTTGGTGCCATAACAATTCGTGAGCCCGATGTCCACGTGATCTTTTGTATAGATCGGAGTTGGAGAAAAAGCTCGCGGTGATGTTGGCGCTTCTGTGGATCTCGAACGGAGTGGGAGTTGGCTGTTGGGCTGGAGTCTGTGGAAAGTCTTCGGTCGGAACTAGTGCTATCGAGGGACCAGAGATTGGTGTTGTCTCTGCTTCTCCCGGTGTTGTCTATGCTTCTGCTGGTGTTGTCTCTGCTTCTGCAAGTGTTGTCTCTACTTCTGCCGGTGTTCGCTCTGCTTCTGCCGTTGTTGTATCTGCTTCTGCCGTTGTTGCTTCTGCTTCTGTCGGTGTTGTTTGTCAAATTCTTGCTAACGCTCTCGTCTGTTCAGTTATGTGATGCTATCGCTGTCTGCCTCCCATCACATGTTCGTGCGTTGCATGCGTGGTGTGAGCATGTGCAAGAATTTGTGTTTGATGTGGTTTGGTTTTTCTGAGTGTGTGTGAATGTTATTTGGCTTGAGCAGATATCTGAAGTGACTCCTCTGCTCAAGAGCTTTCCGATGAACCAAGTTTTGCTTCAATCGGAGCACGAACAAGAAAGTTACGAACGTTGGAAGGTCGTAGGCTTTTGATATTTGGTTGTGGTGACTATGGGAAGTTGTGGTGTTGACTCCATAAGGGGTACAGACTTTTGGGGGTTGGAAAATTCGTCCCCATCACTGTAGATGCTGACAATTGGTTGGGAGAAACCAAATTGGGTTGGCAAGTGTGGCCAACTTGGGTGAGGTGGATTGTGGAGGTTGGGAAAGTGACAAAGGTCAAAGTTGGGTTGCCTAGAGAGAGGGGAATTTTGTGGCATGGGGTTTCCTTGGTTGGGGACTCTCTTGGGACCTTCCCTCTTGTCCTCCTCATCCCCTCCTACCTGGTTAATTGGTACTCTAACTTCCTTGTGTGGTAATTATGTGAGATAATTGTGATTGAGTTAAGATTCTATGGCAGCTTACCCCCTAGTGCGCCGAAATTCATAACTCGAGAAATACTTCACCTTATTGTACGATTCAGATTGGGATTGTAGCCACGGACTAGGGCTACACCATATCTGAGTTTGATGAAGTTTTGATGGTGCACTTTTCGTCGACGGCGTTTCTTGTGAACTCGATTTTTCTGTCCAGAAACTAGGCCCAACGATTTTGAGATATTTAGGCCCCTAATCTTCGTAGACCTCGTCCGTAGTCTCTAACACGTTCTGCTTCAGGTATGGTGTGCGAGTACTAGAATCCTCCGGGGCTGAAGTCGGGGTCGAGATCTGGTGGGTGCGACCAGGTGGTGAAGTTAACAATAGCGTCGATGTCAGCGGTGCCTTGATCTGGAACGAAGTCGAGGACGAAGACGTTATTCTTCGGGACTGCCTTCCCGATGTAGAGTCCGCCCTTGTCGTTGTAAAGCTTAAGCTCCTAAGTGGTGCTGTCAACTTCAAGGTGAATTTCCTTCGCCATGAGTTGACTGACGCTGAGTAAGTTGTAGCCAAGTCCTTCTGCGATCAAAACCTTTGACATCTCTAGGATAACATTGGTCTCTCGTGATTGAAGTTGAACTACCCCTTGTCGTCGTATGCGCAGGTTGTGGTTGTTGGCAACGGTGATGGCAACTTCGCGGTTGAGACGTTGTTCACGTTGAACGAAATGACTTGAAGAGCACCTGTGTTGTCCGCAGTAGCTGTCCAAGAACCATATATCTTTCCTGGATGGTTCGCTATGGGCGGTGGCTGCATACGTTGAGTTTGGCTCCAGTGATTTGTGACGAGGCATGCTCTCGTCGAGCTGTTTTTTGAGTGAGTCGCTCGGTAATGAGCCAGCGATGCACGAGTCAATTGTTCTTGTCATGCAACTTATGATATTTCTTCGTTCCTTTTGCAGGTTGTGATGTTGTCGTTGAGGACGACACCTGGTTGGAAGGATGCTGTTGTGTGGAGGCTACTCGGCTGCTTGAAGGTCGGAGTTAGCATGGTGGTGCCGGTTGCTTTTGATTCGGGCAGTGAATGCGGGAGTGTCCTGGCGTTTTGCAGAGGTGGCAGGTTGGCGGTACGTATCTCCGTGCCTGGTGTTCGTGTTGTCGGTTATTATTGTTGCGCCGTTGAGTGTCAAATACAAACTCCGATATTGATGACTTCTTCTTGTGATGTTCTTCGTGCAGGTCCATATCTTGTTGCTCAGCATGGATTTTGGCACACAGGGCTGCTTTGGAGATTCTTCCATGAGATCGTAGGATGGCTCGGTTGGAACGCCACTGAGGACTAAGACCCGTGATGACGAAAGTGACGAACGCTTTTTCGGATATTGATCCACCACATCGAAGAAGTCTATCGCGCAGACCGCGGCATCAACTGATATGCGCCATTCCTTTTTTGCCAGGTTGCATTTGCACTGTTGTCAGTTTTGCCATGAGACGACTCTGACTAACACTATTGGTTGCCTGATACAGGTTCTTCAAGTGATTGTACGGGAGCTCGACGGAGTTGCCTGTCAGTAGATCTGCACTGTGGATGCCCGATTGATCCTGGAGAGGGTTACAGGCGCGTTCGCCAGGGGGGTTATGGGCGCACCGACACGCTACTGAAACAAGCCCTTTTATCCCAATGGTCTAGTGGTAGGGATTCTGACATTGCTGTCAAACATTATACATGTTATGCTTGTGTAGGCTACAGTGGGTTAGCCTATAGGGGGTACACAATTCTAGGGTTTCCTACTTGTACTCATTTCACTGCTAGTTTCATTCATTCCTGTTCGCTTATTCTCACATGGTATAGAGCGAGTCCTTCTACGGACCGTTTTTTTGGGCCCACCGAAGCGCCCCCCGAGGCGCGATCTTTTTTTTTAGCGACCCCTCGGGTCGCCATTTCCCCTGCGGCCCCGCCGCCTTCACTGACGCGGCCCCGCCGCCCTCTCTGTCGCGGCCCCGCCGCCTGCTCTCACGCGGCCCCGCCCCGGCTCCTTCGCGGCCCCGCCGCCTGCTCTTACGCGGCCCCGCCCCGGCTTCTACGCGGCCCCGCCCCGGCTTTCACGCGGCCCCGCCGACGGCTCTGTCGCGGCCCCGCCCAGGCCCTTACGCGGCCCCGCCGCCTGCCCCCGTCGCGGCCCGGTCACCTCCTGACGGCCCCGCCGTCCCTTCGTGACGGCCCCACCGTCCCTTCCTGACGGCCCCGCCGTCCCCTCCTGACGGCTCCTGCCGTCCCCTTCTACCGGCCCCGCAACTGCACCTGCTGGCCCCGCCGCTGCACCTACCGGCCCCCCACCACCCACCCCCCCTTTTCCCGTCGCCCGTCGCGGCTCCTTCGGGGGCCGCAAGCGGCCCCCTCAGGTCGCCTCGACAGGCGACGGGAGAGGCCAGCAGAGGGGTGGCAGGTGTGTGGCCTCCCCTGCTTCTCCTCCTCCTTCATCTCCCACTGCAGCAGCCGAGCCGCCCCACAGCCGAGCCGCCCTGCCGCCGAGCCGCCGGGTCGCTGAGCTGCTGAGCTGCAGTTGCTGCCGAGCCGCCCTGCCGCCGAGCCGCCGAGTCACCGAGCTACTGAGCTGCAGTTGCTGCTGAGCCGCCTTGCCGCCGAGCCGCCCGAGTCGCCCGAGCCGCCGAGCAGCCGAGCTGCCGAGCCGCTGAGTCGCCGAACCTACTCTTCCCACCACTGGTGAGCTCTTGCCCTGCTAGCACGCTGCGCGTCGCCTGCTTGCCTGCCTGCCTGCCTCTGCCTGCCTCCCTGCTGCTAGTCCTGCTCCTGCTTCTACTTGCGGATCCAAATGCAGCCCCAGCGACGCCGGCGTGAGTCCCTCACGCCGCAGCAGCTGCGTGAGTGGTACGCTGGTTGGGGCTGTAGGGGTGGCGACGCTACTCCTACTACCACTCCTGCTGCTTCTACTCGTGGTGGCGGCCTGATGCAGCTCCCGCGACCCTCTCGCGTGTCTCTCACGCCTCGCCAGCTTCGTGAGTGGTACGCTCAGAGTGGAGGGTCTCTTAGTGCTGTTCGCTGCTCTTACGTGATTCGCACTGGTACTCGGACTGGTCAGCCTTGTGGGACACGTAGTCATACACCGTCCCGCTGCTTCGCCCGTCTGAGCGACGCCTGGCGTACCGTGTTTGGCGACGAGGCTGAGCTTCCCGACTGGGTGGAGTTGCTTAGGCAGAGGGTAGATATATATGCTCTTGACTATGATGCTATTCTCACTGCCATGTATGCATTGCCTACTAGTGCTGACCGTGCAGGTCACCTGTGCGTCCCGCCTGACCCAGGTATAGGACCTGCTGCTCTAGCTACTGGTGAGGCTGCTGCTCTGGGTGCTAGTGAGTCTCCTGCTCCGGGTACAGGTGCGGCTGCTGCTCTAGGTGCTAGTGAGTCTGCTTCCTCAGGTGCGGGTGAGGCTGCGCTCTCAGGTACCGCGTTGGCTTCGGCCTCCCTCACCTTTACACTTGACTCTGGGGCTTCTCGCTCCTTCTTTCGGGACCGCACCACACTCACGCCGCTTGGTCGGCCGGTTGCAGTCTCCCTGGCTGACCCCTCTGGGGGTCCTGTCCTCGCTCACTTCTCCACTGTCCTCCCGTGTCCGGCTGCCCCCTCGGGCACCCTGTCTGGCCTGTACCTCCCCTCGTTCTCGACGAACTTGGTGAGTGGTGCAGACCTACAGGATGCGGGGGTTCACCAGTTCACTCCTGCGAGTCAGCGGGTGACCCACTGCACGGACGCACGCACAGGCCGGCACCTGGCCACGTTCTCGCGTCGGCCGGGGTCGAGCCTCTACACCCTGACCACTGAGTCTCCTCCTGTCCCCGCGTCCGGTCAGGTAGCAGCGTCGGGTCAGGTGTTTGCTGCTGCGTCCAGGTCTGGTCCTGAGTCTGCCCCCTGTACTTGTCGCCTCCTGTCTCACGAGACTCTCCTGTGGCACCACCGTCTTGGCCACCCCTCCTTGCCCCGTCTTCGGAGCATGGCTTCCCGTGTCCTTGTCTCTGGTCTTCCCCAGTCTCTCCCTCCTCTCCCCTCCGGGCCAGGACCTCCCTGTGTCCCCTGTGTCGAGGGTCGCCTCCGGGCTACTCCTCACTCCTCCCACTTCCCCCCGACAGAGGCTCCCCTGCAGACGCTTCACATGGATGTGTGGGGCCCAGCCCCCGTCCGTGGGCAGGATTACGAGCGCTACTTCCTGTTGGTGGTTGACGACTACTCGCGTTACACCACAGTCCTCCCCTTGCGCAGCAAGGGTGAGGTCACTGAGGTGCTGATCGACTGGATCCGCGAGGCTCGTCTCCGGCTCAGGAAGAGCTTCGGCTCGGACTTTCCTGTTCTGCGTCTGCACTCCGACAGGGGCGGAGAGTTCTCCTCTGGCCTTCTGCTTGCCTACTGTCGTGCGCGAGGCATCCGCCAGTCCTTCACGCTTCCGGACTCACCACAGCAAAATGGGATTGCTGAGCGCCGCATTGGCATGGTCATGGATGTCGCTCGTACGTCCATGATGCATGCGGCTGCCCCCCATTTTCTGTGGCCGTTTGCGGTGAGGTACGCGGCGCATCAGCTCAACCTTCACCCCCAGGTCTCTCGGCCTGCGATGTCCCCAGCCTTACTGTGGACAGGGAAGGTTGGCGATGCGTCTGTGTTCCGTGTCTGGGGATCTCGGGCGTTTGTCCGCGACTTGTCTGCGGACAAGCTGTCCCCTCGTGCTGCTCCCTGTGTCTTCCTTGGCTTCCCCACTGACGCCCCAGGGTGGCAGTTTTACCACCCCTCCTCTCGTCGTGTTCTGTCCTCCCAGGACGTCACGTTCGACGAGTCAGTCCCCTTCTACCGTCTCTTCCCCTACCGCACTCCTTCCCTCCCCCCTCCCCCGGACTTCCTTGTACCGGTTCCCCCCCCGATAGACCCCCTTCCCCCTCAGGTTCCTGCCCCCTCAGGTGTGTCCCAGGTAGACGCCGTTGACCCGGTCGAGGTTACAGGTGACTCTGGTGCTGCTGCGGGTGCTGAGCCTGGGGGTGCTGACTCTGGGGGTGCTGTGCGCGGGGGTGCTGAGCCTGGGGGTGCTGACTCTGGGGGTGCTGTGCGCGGGGGTGCTGAGCCTGGGGGTGCTGACTCTGGGGGTGCTGTGCGCGGGGGTGCTGAGCCTGGGGGTGCTGACTCTGGGGGTGCTGTGCGCGGGAGTGCTGAGCCTGGGGGTGCTACTGCTGGGGGTACTGGGCCTGCGGGTGCTACTGCGGAGAGTGCGGAGCCTGGGGGTGCTGCGCCTGGAGCTGCTGAGCCTGGGGTTTCTCCTGCTGCTGCGTCTCGCCGGGAGCCCCTCTCTCCACAGGAGCTGCGCGAGTGGTTCGCTCGCCGCTGGAGGCATGCTGCTGAGTCTGGAGGTGCTGCTGGAGCTGGAGCTGGAGCTTCTTCGACCGTCGAGGGTGCGGGTGCTGCCGGTCCCGGAGCTACTGGACCTGCGGGTCCTGCTGGAGCTGGAGCTGCTGAGCCTGGGGTTTCTCCTGCTGCTGCGTCTCGCCGGGAGCCCCTCTCTCCACAGGAGCTGCGCGAGTGGTACGCTCGCCGCTGGAGGCGTGCTGCTGAGTCTGGAGGTGCTGCTGGAGCTGGTGCTGGAGCTTCTTCGACCGTCGAGGGTGCGGGTGCTGCCGGTCCCGGAGCTGCTGGACCTGCGGGTCCTCCTGGAGCTGGAGGTACTGAGGGCGTTGGTGCTGAGCCTACTGCTGTTGGTCCTGCCGCTGGAGGTGTGGGTGGCGCTGGTGCTGTCGCTGAGGGTGCTGGTGCTGTCCCTGCTGAGTCTGGAGCTGCCGCGCGGCCTCGGCCGTACTTCGTTCCGCTCCTACAGCAGGTTCTTGGTCTTTCTCCTTCGGTAGAGTGTCCACAGCCTGTCCAGTCGCAGTCACTGTTGGAGCCTTCCTCTCCTCTGCCTGCTCCCTCTCCTTACACTGGTCCTACTGGAGGTCTTGCTGAGCGTCGTGAGCCTGCGTCTCGTCCCGCGTCGCCTGTTCGTGCTGCTCGCGCTAGTGGTCGCGGTTCGCGTCAGCGTCCTCCTCCTGTCCCTGGCACGCACCGGATGTCTCTGCGTCCGTCCACTGCTCCTCTGCGTGCCCCTTTGCCTTCGCCTCCTGAGTCCTCTCTTCCTGCGCTTGCCGACCCTGAGTCGGACTCTCTTCGCGCTGCCAGTCCTACTGTCACGCGTCTGCTTGCTACTGTCGTCACTGACCCCTCTTTTGAGTCCACTGCTGCGTCTGCTCTAGTCGCTGAGCTCGTTGACTTTGCTGCTCGCTGTCGTCTCGACTACGCTGCTGGTCTTGTTGCTGAGTCTGCGTCTGTCTGTCCTCCGTCCGTCGGGGGTGAGTGTGCTCTTGGCACGGACGTCCTAGAGGACAGACAGGAGGAGTTACAGTGTCTAGCGGCTGCTTCACCTCATCTCGCGTCTGTACTGCTTGCCCCTGAGGGAGACCCGGATGCACTAGACATCCCGACTCCGCGTTCTTACGCGGAGGCCGTAGAGGGTCCCTACTCCTCTCAGTGGCAGGCAGCTATGGATGCAGAGATGGCTTCCTGGAAGTCCACAGGCACCTACGTTGACGCAGTTCCCCCTCCTGGGGCGAACATCGTCAGTGGCATGTGGATCTTCCGGGTGAAGCGGCCGCCGGGCTCTCCACCTGTCTTCAAGGCGCGGTACGTTGCTCGTGGCTTCAGTCAGCGGCAGGGAGTTGACTACTTTCAGACCTTCTCTCCCACCCCGAAGATGACCACTCTTCGGGTGCTGCTGCACATAGCCGCTCAGCGCGACTACGAGCTTCACTCTCTCGACTTCAGCACTGCGTTCCTGCAGGGTAGCCTGCACGAGGAGATCTGGCTGCGCCGTCCACCTGGCTTCACTGGGACTTTCCCTCCTGGCACCCAGTGGAGCCTCCGACGGCCAGTCTACGGTCTCCGCCAGGCACCGCGTGAGTGGCACGACACACTGAGGACTACGCTTGCGGCTCTTGGGTTTGCTCCTTCTACTGCTGACCCGTCGCTCTTTCTGCGCACCGACACTTCACTGCCGCCGTTCTACATCCTCGTGTACGTCGACGACTTGGTCTTTGCCACAGCGGACACTGCTGGACTCGCCTACGTGAAGTCCGAACTGCTGAAGAGACACACGTGCACAGACCTGGGTGAACTGCGCAGCTACCTTGGCTTGCAGATCACTCGGGACAGAGCACGCCGCACCATTACCTTGACTCAGTCACACATGGTGCAGCAGGTCCTTCAGCGCTTCGGCTTCACGTACTCCTCGCCTCAGGCCACTCCTCTGCCTACTCGCCACTCACTCTCAGCTCTGCCTTCGGATGAGTCCGTAGAGTCGAGTGGTCCGTATGCAGAGCTTGTTGGCTGCCTCATGTACCTGATGACCTGCACACGACCTGACCTTGCATATCCTCTGAGCATTCTTGCACGCTATGTTGCTCCTGGGAGACACAGACCAGAGCACATGGCTGCAGCGAAGAGGGTATTGCGCTACCTGTGCAGTACGTCGGGCATGGGGCTTGTGCTTGGAGGGCGGAGTCCAGTGGTCCTTACCGGCCACGCGGACGCTTCTTGGGCTGACGACCAGACTACGCAGCGGTCGTCACAGGGTTACACCTTCAGCCTTGGTTCCGGCTCTGTCTCGTGGCGGTCTACTCGCTCGTCTTCGGTTCTCGGCTCCAGTTGTGAGGCTGAGATCTACGCCGGGGCCATGGCTGCACAGGAGCTTCGCTGGCTCACCTACCTGCTGACTGACCTTGGAGAGCCGCCTCGTTCTCCTCCAGTGCTGTACGTAGACAACAAGGCCATGCTGGCCTTGTGTCGAGAGCAGCGCTTGGAGCACAGAACGAAGCACATTGCTCTCCGCTACTTCCTTGCTCGTGAGCTGCAGCAGCGTGGTCAGTTGCGACTTGCGTACGTGGCCTCTGAGGCCAACACTGCTGATGTGTTCACCAAGGCACTCGCGCCTTGTGACCATCAGCGCTTTTGCACCCAGCTGGGTCTTGTGCCTGTCTTGCCTCACTTGCTCTCCTCTTGACTTCACTTGTACTGTGACATATATATATACCTGCTCTTGCTTGTCTAGTTTTATATATATGTCTGTACTCCTGCATGTGAACTGGCCTCTGGCCCTGCTCTTGTGCTCGGACTGTGTGGTGACTTTGTGATCCACCCTGAGCTTGCTTTGCTTTGCTTGACTGGTCTTGTGACCCCTTGTTCTCCCCCACTTTGCCTATGGGGGTGTGTCAAACATTATACATGTTATGCTTGTGTAGGCTACAGTGGGTTAGCCTATAGGGGGTACACAATTCTAGGGTTTCCTACTTGTACTCATTTCACTGCTAGTTTCATTCATTCCTGTTCGCTTATTCTCACAATTGCCTTATCCACGATAAGACCGGATGTGCTGCTCGTTTGACGTCATGTTTCGTAGGAGTATGGTGACCGCCATTAGTCGCTGATACGTGTACTTCTGCTTGTCATAATGTGTCCCATGTGCATGGAATTGTCGAAGAATCCAAGGATTTGAGCGCCCTCTATCATCACCTCGAACTCGAACGACCAGGAATACAATTCCTTGACATCAAACGGTGTTGACTTTTGTAGTTTTAGAACGTGTGCAAACTGCGACTGTATCTAAAGCGCATCCAGCTTCTCTTGTCCCGGTGGTGGCTGGTTTGGCATGAAGCTGATGGACCCGCGCTGAGGTTTGTACGGTGCAAAGGTAGGCTGCTCTTGATTTCTGCGCGCTAAGGATGAGCCGTCAAGACTCATGGGGGTAACGTCAAGACTTTGATTGCGCAGGTGCTGCTTGCTGGTGCTGTTCGTAAAACGACATGAAGGAGAAGAATTTCTCCTTTATGTTTGGGTCGAAGCCGGTTGTTTGGTTCGCAGAAGTTGAAGTAGATTCAGCAGTTGGTCTTGTCGCCGTACCTCCCTCTGTCTAGAGTCCAGAGGCTAGACTTATAACAACTTCTCTCCTTCTGTGTTGCCATGTCTTGAGTTGTTGTGGGAAGTTGAACAGAGTTGAGTCTTGCCCTGTTTGCTCTCATACCATGTCGGGCTGAGAATGCCCTTAGGATCGTTTCAAGGGTAAGACTCGAGGTGACGATGTAATTGCGGAAGCATTGTAGTGAACTGGTTGAACCACCTTGCACTAGTCTGTCAGACCAAGATAGTTTGATTAAAGCAAAGCAATACAAGTCTTTATACGATTACAAAGGAATATGAAAATATATAACTAACTGTTGTTGTTGCGATTCGATATAGCGACGACTCGGGCAACTGCTCAGTATCGAGTCAGTTGTTTGTCCTTGCTGTTGCGCTGCCTTTCGGTGAGTCAAAGGTCGCTGACCTTTGACCTTCGCTTAACCTCTTCGGTTGACTCGCTGTTGCTTCACTATATTCTGCCTCGCTTATGCTTAGATGCTTCGACACATAGGAAGCGCAAACTACATGTTTCCAACAAATACAAGTGAAAGTCAAGAGACAAGTAATTGAGGCAGAATATGCACAAGGCCTAGAGTAGTGCAGAAACGGGGATGTGTTGAAATAAACAAGCGGGAATGGATCAACTAGTAGTGAAAACACTACAAGTACCTAACCCTAGAATTGTGTACCCCCTATAGGCTAACCCACTGTAGCCTAAACAAGCACAACAACATATATAATGTTTGACACACCCCCATAGGCGAAGTGGGGGAGAACTAGGGGTCACAACACCAGTCAAGGCAAAGCAAGTCCAGGGTGGATCTTAGGGATACCACACAAATTCCGAGCACAAGCAAGTGGTCACAAGACCAGTTCACATGCAGGTTTATAATAGAACAAGAGGTACAATGATCACAACCTAGCAAGAATAAACATGCAAGTATATATATATGTAGATCACAACACAAACACACTCAAGAAGTAAGCAAGTGAGGTCCTGTAGGCACAAGGCCAAGAAGAGTGCAAAAGCGCTGATGGTCACAAAGCTGAAGCGCCTTGGTGAACACATCAGTAGTGTTGGCCTCAGAGGCCACGTAACGCAGACGAAGCTGACCACGCTGCTGCAGCTCTTGAGCAAGGAAGTAGCGTAGAGCGAATTGCTTTGTTCTGTGCTCCAGTCTGTGCTCCCGACACAAGGCAATGGCTGCCTTGTTGTCGACGTACAGCACTGGAGGAGAACGAGGCCGCTCTCCAAGGTTGGACAGCAAGAAGGTGAGCCAACGTAGCTCCTGGGCCGCCATGGCTATGGCGTAGATCTCAGCCTCACAACTGGAGCTGAGAACAGAAGAAGAGCGAGTAGAACGCCAAAAAACTGAACCAGAGCCAAGACTGAAGGAGTAACACTGAGACGACCGCTGAGTAGCCTGGTCGTCTGCCCAAGAAGCGTCTGAGTGCCCAGTGAGAACAACTGGGACTCGCCCTCCAAGCACTAGCCCCATGCTCGACGTACTGCACAGGTAGCGCAACACCCTCTTAGCTGCATCCATGTGCTCCTTCCGGTGACGGCCGAGAGCGACATAGCGTGCAAGAATGCTGAGAGGGTATGCAAGGTCAGGTCGAGTATAGGTCATCAGGTACATGAGGCAACCCACAAGCTCTAGATACGGGCCACTCGGCTCTACGGACTCATCCGAAGGCAGAGCTGAGAGCGAGTGACCGGTAGGCAAAGGAGTGGGCTGAGGCAAGGAGTACGTGAAGCGGAAGCGCTGAAGGACCTGCTGCACCATGTGTGACTGAGTCAAGGTGATGGTGCGGCGTGCTCTATCCCGGGTGATCCGCAAGCCAAGATAGCTTCTCAGTTCACCCAAGTCTGTGCACGTGTGTCTCTTCTGCAGCTCCGACCTCACGTGGGCGAGTGCCACAGTGTCAGGAGTGGCAAAGACCAAGTCATCGACGTACACGAGGATGTAGAACGGCGGGAGTGAGGTGTCGGTGCGTAGAAACAGCGACGGGTCAGCAGTAGAAGGCGCAAACCCAAGAGCCGCAAGTGTAGTCCTCAGTGTGTCGTGCCACTCACGGGGCGCCTAGCGGAGACTGTAGACTGGCCGTTTGAGGCTCCACTGGGTACCAGGAGGGAACGACCCAGTGAAGCCAGGTGGACGGCGCATCCAGATCTCCTCGTGCAGGCTGCCCTGTAGGAAAGCTGTGCTGAAGTCAAGAGAGTGGAGCTCGTAGTCACGCTGAGTGGCGACGTGCAGCAGAACCCAAAGAGTGGTCATCTTCAGGGTCGGGGAGAAGGTCTTGAAGAAGTCAACTCCCTCTCGCTGACTGAAGCTTCGTGCAGCGGAACGCGCCTTGAAGACAAGCGGAGAGCCGGGCGGCTGCTTCACCTTGAAAGTCCACATGCCACTAACGATGTTCGCCCCAATCGGGGGAACCGCGACGACGTAGGTGCCTGTGGACTTCCAGAAAGCCATCTCTGTGTCCATGGCTGTCTGCCACTGAGAGGAGTAGGGACCGGCAATCGCCTCTGCGTAAGAGCGTGGGGTCGGGATGTCTGGTGCATCCGGGTCTCCCTTAGAGGCAACAAGCATGGACACGAGATAGGGCGAAGCAGCAGCAAAGCACTCAAACTCCTCCTGCCTGTCCTCAAGGACGTCAGTGCCAAGAGCACACTCACCCCCAATGGACGGAGGACAGATAGACTTAGACTCAGCAACTAGGCTAGCGGCGTAGTCTAGACGAGAGGTGGCAGCAAAGTCGACAAGCTCAGCAACTAAGGCAGACACAGCAGCGGACTCAAAGGAAGGGTCTGTGACAGGAGTAGCCAGGAGACGCGTGACAGTAGGACTGGCAGCATGAAGGGAGTCTGACCCCGGGTCAGCAAGAGCAGGAAGAGAGGACGCAGGAGGAGACGGCAGTGGGACACGCTGTGGAGTAGTGGAGGGACGAAGCGCCATCCGGTGAGTGCCTGGGACAGCAGGAAGACGCTGACGCGGGGCACGACTACCAGTGAGAGCAGCACGGAGAGGCGATGCACGATGAGACTCAGGCGACGCAGGACGAGACTCAGGCTCACGACGCTCAGTAAGACCTCCAGTCGGACCAGTGTAAGGAGCAGTACCAAGGAGAGAGGAGGCAGACGGTAGCTGCGACTACATCTAGACAGACGGAGGACACCCTAAGGAGGGAGGAGGACAAGGAGGAGGGAGCCGACCGTGCAGCAACTCCAGAATCAGGTTCCTCAGCAACAGCAGCAGCTCCAACTCCCGGGTCCTCAGCACTAGCAGCTGCACCAGCGTCCGGGTTCTCAGCACCAGCCGCAGCTCCAACGCCCGGGTCCTCAGCACTAGGAGCAGCACCAGCGTCCGGGTCCTCAGCACCAGCCGCAGCTCCAACGCCCAGGTCCTCAGCACCAGCAGCAGCACCAGCGTCCGGGTCCTCAGGACCAGTCGTAGCTCCAACGCCTAGGTCCGCAGTACCAGCAGCACCAGTAGAGTCTCCAGCACCAGCAGCAACACCAGCAGCAGCGGGGTCCGCGACACGAGGCGCACCACTCAGAAGAGTGCAGAGCCGCTTGTACCACTCACGGATCCGCTCACGGGAGGGGAGCTCCTGACTAGGAGGAGAAGCACTAGCACCAGTCCCAGTAGTACGCCTGGCTGTAGAGGTACCTCTCCTGAGGCTGCAGTACTGTAAGTACCACTCACGCAGCTTCTCCGAGGAGAGGGCTCCTCCAGATGTAGGACTACGAGGCTCAGCACCACTAGACTCAGAACCCCAGGACCCCGGACTCTGCAGCTCAGCACCCCCAGGCTCAGCACCCTCAGGCTCAGTACCCCCAGGCTCAGCACCCCCAGGCTCACCACCCCCAGGCTCAGTACCCCCAGGCTCCGCACCCCCAGGCTCCGCACCCGCAGCAGGACGAGAGTCGACAGCTACCTCAATAGGCTCAACCGGGTCTACCTGAGACACACTTGAGGGAGCAGCACCCTGAGGGGGGAGGGGGTCTACGACAACAGCATTTGGCACGAGGAAGAGAGGCGGGGGGGGGAGCGGGGCAGTGCGGTAGGGGAAGAGGCGGTAGTAGGGGACGGACTCGTCAAAAGTGACGTCCTGAGAGGGCAAGACTCGGTGCGAGGTAGCGTGGTAAAACTGCCAACCAGGCGCGTTCAGGACAAAGCCGAGGAAGACGCGGGGAACAGAACGGGAGGAGAGCTTGTCTGCAGACGTATCACGGACAAAAGCTCGAGATCCCCAGACCTGGAAACGCAACGCATCGCCAACCTCCCCCGTCCACAGCAGTGTGGGCGAGGTCTCCGGCAAGGAGACACGGAGCCAGAGGTTGAGCTGATGCGCAGCGTATCGGACCGCAAACGGCCACTGAAAGTGGGGGGCAGCCGCATGGATCAAGGAGGTACGGGCGACCTCCATCACCAGGCCAATGCGGCGCTCCGCAACCCCATTCTGCTGTGGAGAGGCCGGAAGCGTGAACGACTGCTCAATGCCGTGCTTAGCACAGTAGGCTGCCTAGAGGTTGGAGGAGAACTCACCACCTCTGTCAAAGTGAAAGCGTAAGACAGGAAAGTCCGAGTGAAAACGCTCGCTGAGTTGGAGACGGGCTCTGCGGATCCAAGGGACCAAGACATCAGGGACCTCACCCTTGGTGCGCAAGGGGAAGACCGAGGTATAGCGCGAGTAGTCGTCAACAACTATCAGGAAGTACCTCTCCTGACCCTGACCACGGACGCGGGCTGGGCCCCACACGTCCATGTGAAGCGTCTGCAAGGGAGCAGTCAACGAGGGAAAGGAGGAGGAGTGAGGAACGGCGCGCTGCCGCCCATCGACACAGGGAAGACACGGAGGAGCAGGTGAGGGAGGGAGGGGAGGAAGGACCCTGGGAAGGCCAGAGACAAGGTATCGCGAGTGCATGGCACGAAGCCGCTGCACAGACGGGTGACCAAGGCGGTGGTGCCAGAGGACAGTCTCGTGTGTTAGAGAGCGACACGAGCAGGGGGCCGACAGCTGACCTCACGCGGACGCAGCAACCTAAGGGGACTCAGTGGTCAGTGTGTACAGGTCCGACCCCGGCTGCCGAGTGAAGGTAGCCAAGTGACGGCCCGTACGAGCACACGTACAGTGTGTCACGCGCTCGTAGGCAGGGGTGAACTGGTGCACACCCCCGTCATGGAGCGCACATCCTGCCACCAATTTCCTAGAGAACGAGGGGAGGTGGAGACCTGACAGTGTGCCCGACGGGACCGCAGGACAGGGAAGGACAGTGGAGGAGGTCGCAATGACCGGACCCCCAGAGGGGTCAGCGAGGGAGACAGCAATTGGCCGAGCAAGCGGCTCAAGGGTAGTGCGGTCACGAAAGAAGCAGCGAGAAGCACCTGAGTCCAGTGTGAAGGTGTGCAGTGTTGCAGTCAACTCAGTACCAGGGGGGGCAAACGCACAAGCACATAGAGTAGCTGCCTCACCAGCACCTGGGGTAGCAGACATGCGACTACCTGGAGCGGCAGACACACTAGTCCCAATGCCCGGGTCAGGCGGCACACACAGCTACTCAGCACCCTCTCCACTAGTAGAGATCACATACATAGCAGATAGAATAGCATCAAAGTCAAGAGCATAGATATCAATCCCCTTCCTTAGGAGATCAATCCAGCGGGGCAGCTCAGTGGCCTGAGGGAACTGAACACGCCAAGCATCGTTGAGACGAGCGAAGCAGCGCTGTGTGGCGTGCGGTCCCCCACACGGCTGACCAGTGCGGTCACTAGTGCGAATGACGTACGTGCAGCTAAGGCCACCCCCCCCCGTTGCTGAGAGTACCACTCACAGACCTCCTGGGGCGACGGAGTGTGCTGCTGGCCCTAGCCACCGCCAGCGCCTCCAGGACCACCACCGCCGCCGCCACCTCCTCGACCACCCCAACCCCTGCCGCCGCCGCGTCCACCGCCACCCCCACAACCGCCTCCGCCCCTGCCACCTCCCCCGCCGCTGCCTCCACCACCCCCACCGCTACCACTAGCCCCACCAGTCCCACCACCACCCCAACCGCCGCCACCACCCCCACCACTGCCTCCCCCACCGTCACCACCTCCTCCCTTGCCCCCTTTGCCCTTGCCGCTGCGGCGTCCGCTCAAAGCAGACGCAGTATCGACCTTCTTAGCACCAAGGAGGTCGACTGCAGCAGTAGAGGCGACAGAGGGAAGAAGGGGAGAAGGAGAACACCCCTCAAAGAACGGGGTACGGGGTTCGCCACGAGAGGCACCTACAGCTACGATGCTAGCCTCAGCTGCAAGCAGTTCCTTCTCGAGGAGGGCAATGGTGAGCTCAGTGGGGTGGCGAGCTAGGATGTGATCCCTGACAGCACGCAGAGTGTCAGGGAGGCGGGTGACTAGGTGGTAGAGAGTGAGCCAGAGTGGGGGGGGGGGGGGGGGGGGGGGTGCGTGGCAAGGAACTCATCGGGCATGGCGGCACGGAAGCGGGCCTCACTAGCACGGAGGTGCGTGATGAGGTCAGCGACTATGTGGAACGAGGCCAGGTCGGGAAACAAGTAGGGGAGGGAGAGACGGCCTAGCGCGGCAGAGGCAGGTGAGGAGTAGCGAGCAACGACAGCTGTGTACAGTGCCTGTGCAGTCTTGTGCTGGCCAAAGTGCTCGCGTTCGTCTATCGGCAGGGAGTTGCGAATAGCAAAGCGAGCGTGGGCATCACGAGTCTGCCACTGTGAGCGGGCAATGCTGTTAGCAGAAGCAGTAGGGGCAGTGACATGGCCTAGGGATTGGTCGTACAGTGAGATGTCGTCCTTGGCTGTGAGCTGTAGATAGAGGTGCAGGTCGTTTAGCCAGGTGTCAAACTTCACTGGGCGGCCCTCAACATCGAGAAATAGCACTTGTGGGCTAGCCATAGGAGCAGTATGAGTAGTAGTAGGAGTAGGAGGATGAAGTAGGTAGGGCGGCTCGGTTCAGGTAGGGCGGCGCGGCTCGGGTGGGGCGCCGCGGTTCGGTTCGGGTCGCGCGGCTCGGTTCGGTCCTGGGCTGTGGTGGTCACACGCCGTTCGGGGCCTCTAGGGGTGGTGAGCGCGGGGCCGACGGGGCCGTTTAGGGCCTCTAGGGTGGTGAGCGTGGGGCCGTAAAGAGGCCTCTAGGGGCCGACGGGGCTGTTCGGGGCCTCTAGGGTTCGACGGGGCCGTTCGGGGCCTCTAAGGAGGTGAGCGCGGGGCTGACTGGGCCTTAAGGGGCGGCTCGCAGGTCGCTAAGGGGCGGGTCGCGGGGCCTTAGAGGGCGGTAAGAACCGAGGCGCCCTAGGGCGCAGGTAGGTAGGTAGGTAGGTAGGTAGGTAGGTAGCGGTGGGCCCTAAAAAAAAACGGTCCTAGGAAGGACCTGCTCTATACCATGTTGAAATAAACGAACAGGAATGGATGAACTAGCAGTGAAAACAGTACAAGTACCTAACCCTAGAATTGTGTACCCCTTATAGGCTAACCCACTGTAGCATAAATAAGCACAACAACATATATAATGTTTGACAGGATGATCACCAGACCCTAAGGCCTTGGTGAAGATATCAACAGTATTGGACTGCGAGGCTGCGTAAGCAAGGCAAAGCTGGCCACACTGCTGTAACTCTTGTGGGAGAAAGTCACGAAGAGCAATGTGCTTTGTTGTGTGCTCCAATGCTTGCTCCCTACACAAGGCAATCATGGCATCGTTGTCGACTTACAGAACTGGAGAAGAAAAAGGCTGCTCACCCAGGACGATCAGCAAGTAAGCTAGCCAACTCCTGCGCAACAGTAGCCCCAGCGTAGATCTCGGCCTCACACCTAGAGCTAAAAATAGAAGACAAGAGAGTGGACCCCCATGAGACAAAACCAGTGCCGAGACTGAAAGTGTAACCCTGTGATGATCACTGAGTCGCCTGGTCATCAGCCTAAGAAGCGTCTGAATGCCGGGTGAGCACCACTCAACCCCATCCTCCAAACACAAGCCCCATGCCTAATGTACTGGCCAAGGAGCGCAGCACCCTTGTAGCAGTCCGCCAGTGCTCATGGCGGTGTCTCCTGGGTGCAACGTAGCGCGCCAGGATGCTGAGAGGTCAGGTCAAGTGCAAGTCATCAGGTACATGAGGTAACCCACAAGCTGTGGATATGAACCACTCGGCTCTACGGACTCATCCAAAGGTGGTTCTTAGAGGGAGTGTTCCGACTGCAGAGGAGTGGGCGGTGGCGTGGAGAACTGAAAGCGGAAACGCGGAAGGATCTGAAAATGGCAGTATGACTGAGCCAGAGTGGTGGTGCGTGCTGCTTTGTCCCGTGTTAAAGGGTGGGTGCTTGTATGTGTGCATGCGTAGTGAAATGCATCCAACAAAAAAATAAAATAAAATGTGTGCATGCATGCGCGGACGCGTGCGCGCACGTGTGTGTGTGTGGGTATGTGTGTGTGTGTGTATATGTATGTGTATGTATGTGTGGGTGCGTTTGTGTGTGCATTTGTGTGTGCGTATATGTTTGTGTTTGTGTATATGTCTGTGTGTGTATGTGTGCGTGTATATGTGTGAATGTATGTGTATATATGTGTATGTGTGTGTGTGTGTGTGCATGTGTGTACGTATGTGTGTGCGCGAGCGTGTGTTTGCGTGTGTGTGCGTATGTGTGTGCGCGAGCGTGTGTTTGCATGTTTGCATGTATGTGCATGTGTGTATGTGCGTGTGTGTGTGTGTGGGGGGGGGGGGGGGGGGGTGGGGGGTGCGTGCATTCATGCGTTCGTGCATGTATGTGTGTGCATCTTCATGTATGTGGGTGGGTGAACACGGGCATCTTCAAGCTTGAGGTTATCATCACTCTACTAGACTCTTGTTTCCCGTATCTCAAGCTCACTCACACTCTTGTCCTCGCCCTTTCTTTCTCAATTCTCACCTCATCTCCACTCCATTCTCCTTCCCTACTATCTCATCCACTCCCTCTACACCCCTTTTTTCCACACCTCTTTTCCACTTCCCTCTTTTCCACTCTCCTCTTTTCCACTCCCCTCTTTCCCACTCCCCTCTTTCCCACTCCCCTCTTTTCCACTCCCCTCTCTTCCAATACCCTCTTTTCAACTCCCCTTTCCTCCAGTACCATCTTCTCAAACCCTTTTCTATCCACTCCCCTCCCCTCTCCTCTCCTTCCCGGTTTTGCATATTCACGCCTTCGATTGACAGCATCTTGTCGCTCATTAGTCATTCAAGACCTACAACCAACTTCTCCACCGCCCCTCGTCCGCTACAAAATTGGTGAGCACAGCTGTCCTCCAGGATCAGTTGGTCACTACCTCTACTCCTGGGGGCGTGCTCGTGGCAACTTGTAAGGACTCGGTGACTGGTGACCAACTCGCCTTGTTCACTTGGACAAGGTCTGGCTTATACAGACTGCACACCGAGTCTGCTCGGGTGGCTGCGCCACGTCAGGTTGCTGCGTCTTGCTCGTGTCTGGTACTCACTCACCCCTCCCTCCGCTGGCACCACCATCTTAGTCACTCCTCCTTGTCGTGCCTCCGCAGCATGCACTCGCGTCTCCTGGTCTCAGATCTCCCATGTTCCCTTCCCCCATTGTCAAATGTTGTAGCATGTAATCAGGTTTATCTTAGGGGGTACAGATGTTAGTGTTAGAACAAGGAGTGATTGAACTAGGAAGATTGAGAGTACAAGTAGGAAAACCTAGAATTGTGTACCCCCTAAGGCTAGACCCACTCTAGCCTACTGAACTATAACATATATAGTGTTTGACACACCCCCATAGGCAAAGTGGGGGAGAGCAAAGGGGGGTCACAAGGCCAGTCAAGAAGGGCAACGCAAGCTCAGGGTGGATCACAAAGTCACCACACACTCTGAGCACAGGCAAAGGGCCACAAGGCCATTTCACATGCAGAGGCATATATGCAACACAAACAGGACTGTGATCTCTATCTAGCAGTGCAAACATGCAGGTATATATATAGATCATAGTACAAGCAAAGCCTACAGCAAGTGAGGAAAAGTGGGCACAAGCCCTAGCAAAGTGCAGATTCACTATTGATCACCAGACTGAAGTGCCTTGGTGAATACATCAGCAGTGTTGGCCTGAGTGGCCACGTAACGCAGACAAAGCTGACCACGCTGCTGCAACTCTCGAGCCAGGAAGTAACGTAGAGCGATGTGCTTCGTTCTGTGCTCCAGTCTGTGCTCCTCACACAAGGCAATGGCAGCCTTGTTGTTGACGTACAGCACTAGAGGAGAACTAGGCCGCTCTCCTAAGTCGGTCAGCAGGTAGGTGAGCCAGCGTAGCTCCTGTGCAACCATGGCTGTGGCCTAGATCTCAGCCTCACAACTGGAGCTGAGAACAGGAGACAAGCGAGTAGAACGCCAAGAAACTGAAAAAAGAGCCCAGGCTGAAAGTGTAACCCTGTGATGACCGCTCAGTAGCCTAGTCGTCAACCCAAGAAGCGTCTGAGTGCCCAGTGAGAACAACTGAGCTCCTCCCTCCAAGCTTGAGCCCCATGCCTGATGTACTGCACAAGCAGCCCAATACCCTCTTTGCAGCATCCTAGTGCACCTTTCGGTGCCTGCCAGGAGCCACGTAGCGGGTCAAAAGGCCAAGAGGGTATGCTAGGTCAGGACGAGTGTACGTCATCAGGTACATGAGGCAACCAACTAGCTCTGAGTAAGGACCACTCGGCTCTACGGACTCATCCGAAGGCAGAGCTGAGAGCGAGTGACCTGTAGCCAGAGGAGTGGCCTGTGCTGAGGACCAGGTGAAGCGGAAGCGCTGAAGGACGTGCTGCACCATGTGTGACTAAGTCAGTGTGATGGTGCGGCGTGCTCTGTCCCAAGTGATCTGCAAGCCAAGGTAGCTGCGCGGTTCACCCAGGTCTGTGCACGTATGTTTCTTCTGCAGCTCTGACTTCATGTGGGCGAGAGCCTCAGTGTTAGCAGTGGCAAAGACCAAGTCGTCGACGTACACGAGGATGTAGAACGGCGGCAGCGACGTGTCGGTGCGCAGAATTAGCGACGCGTCAGCCGTAGAAGGCGCGAACCGAAGAGCCGCAAGAGCAGTCCTCAGTGTGTCGTGCCACTCACGTGGCGCCTGGCGGAGTCCGTAGACCGGCCGCCGGAGGCTCCACTGGGTACCAGGGGGAAACGACCCAGTGAAGCCAGGAGGGCTGCGCAGCCAGATCTCCTCATGCAGGCTGCCCTGCAAGAAAGCTGTGCTGAAGTCAAGAGAGTGAAGCTCGTTGTCACGCTGAGCGCCAACGTGGGGTAGCACCCGAAGAGTGGTCATCTTTGGGGTGGGGGAGAAGGTCTGAAAGAAGTCTACTCCCTCTCGCTGAATGAAGCCTCGCGCAACGTAACGAGCCTTGAAGACAGGCGGAGAACCTGGCGGCCGCTTCACCTTGAAAATCCACATGCCACTAAAGATGTTCGCCCCAGGTGGGGGAACCTCGTCGACGTAAGTGCCATTGGACTTCCAGGATGCCATCTCTGCATCCATGGCTGACTGCCACTGAGATGAGTACTCACCCGCGATCGCCTCAGCGTAAGAGCGCGGGGTCGGGATGTCTGGAGCATCCGGGTCTCCCTGAGGGGCAAGTAGGATGGACACGAGATGAGGCGCAACGACTGCAAGACACTCAAGGTCCTCCTGTCTATCCTCAAGGACGTCCGTGCCTAGAGCACACTCACCCCCGACGGACGGAGGTCAGATAGACTGAGACTCAGCAACAAGACTCGCGGCGTAGTCTAGACGATAGCAAGCAGTAAAGTTGACAAGCTCGGCAACTAGGGCAGACGCAGCAGCAGACTCAAAGGAAGGGTTAGTGACAGTAGTGGCCAGGAGACGCGTGACAGTATGACTGGCAGTACGAACCCGGTCAGATTCCGGGTCAGCAAGGACAGGAAGAGAGGACGCAGGAGGAGATAGCATAGGGACACGCAGTGGAGCAGTGGAAGGACGCAGAGTAATTTAGTGTGTGACAGGGATAGGTGGAGGACGCTCACACGGAGCACGGCGACAAGTGCGAGCAGCACGAAAAGGCGACAGAGGACGAGACTCAGGCGACCCAGGACGAGACTCAGGCTCACGACGCTCTGTAAGACGGCCTGTCGGACAAGTGTAGGGAGAAGGACCAGGAAGTGGCGACGCACGGGGTAGCTGTGACTGCGACTGGACAGGCGGAGGACACTATAAGGAGGGAGCAGGACAAGGAGGAGGCGGCTGACCAAGAACCTGCCGGAGGAGTGGCACAAAGTACGGTCGCGGCCGTGTAGTGCCCCCAAAACCAGTAGAGACAGCACTAGAACCTCCAGCAGCAGCTCCAACTCCTGTAGCACCATCGGTAGCTCCAATACCTCCAGTAGCACCAGCAACTCCAGTACCCCCAGCAATACCACCAGCACCTCCAGGACCACTGGCTCCAGCACCTCCAGTGCCGACCCCAGGGTCACCAGCAACACCACCTCCAGTAGGCACAACGCCCTCAGCTCCAGCTCCAGTAGCACCACAGAGGCGGCGATAGTACCGAGAGTACCACTCACTCAGCTGCTGGGAAGAGAGAGCGCCCTCAGGCGCAGTGCCCCCAGGCTCAGGACCTCCACACTCAGCACTCCCAGGGACAGCACCCCCAGGCTCAGCACCAGCAGTCTCTGCACCCCCAGGCTCAGCACCCGCAGTCTCTGCACCCCCAGGCTCAGCACTCGCAGTCTCAGTACCCCCAGACCCAGCACCACCAGGCTCAGCACGCTCAGGCTCAACACGCTCAATACCTTGCGGAGGACCAGAGCCGACAGCTACCTCGACAGGCTCGACCGGGTCTACCTGGGAAACACCTTAGGGAGCAGGACTCTGGGGAGGCAGGGGGTCTACCAAAGTAGCACTTGGCATGAGGAAGAGCGGCGGGGGGGGGGGGGGGAGCGGGGCAGTGCGGTAGGGGAAGAGACGGTAGTAGGGGACCGACTCGTCAAAAGTGACGTCCTGAGAGGCGAAGACCCGGCGCGAGGTGGGGTGGTAAAACTGCCAGCCAGGCGCGTCAAGGACAAAGCCAAGGAAGACACAGGGAGCAGCGTGGGCGGAGAGCTTGTCCGCGGACGTATTGCGGACAAAGGCACGAGATCCCCCGACCCGGAACACAGACGCATCGCCAACCTCTCCCGTCCAACGCAGCATCGGCGAGGTCTTCGGAACGGGGACATGGGGCCAGAGGTTGAGCTGATGCGCGGCGTAGTGGATCGCAAACGGCCACAAAAAATGGGGGGGCAGCCGCATGGACCAAGGAGGTATGAGCGACTTCCATGACCAAGCCAATGCGGCGCTCAGCAACCCCATTCTGCTGAGGAGAGTTCGGAAGCGTGAACGTCTGGCGAATGCCCTTCCCCTGACAGAAGGTCTCCAAGAGACCGGAGGAAAACTCACCACCTCTGTCAGAGTGGAGTCGCAGGACGGGAAGGTCCGTGCGAAAGCGCCTCTCCAACTGGAGACGGGTAGCGCGGATCCAAGGGATCAAAACAGCACGGACCTCTCCCTTGGTGCGCAAGGGGAAGACCATGGTGTAACGCGTGTAGTCGTCAACAACCAGCATGAAGTAGAGCTCTCCTCCCTGTCCACAGACTCGGGCTGGGCTCCATACATCCATGTGCAGGGTCTGCAGAGGGGCCTCCGTCGGGGGAAACTCAGAGGAGTGAGGGGTGGCACGCTGCCGCCCCTCGACAGAGGGAAGGCAGGGAGGGGCAGGGGACAGTGGCAGGGGAGGCAGTGACCTGGGAAGACCAGAGACAAGGTAACGGGAGCGCATGCCACGAAGGCGCTGCATCAAAGGGTGCCCAAGGCGGTGGTGCCAGAGGACCGTTCGGTGCAACAGGGTGCGTCACAAGCAGGGGGCGGACAACTGACCTGACGCAGCTACTTGAGGGGACTCAGTGGCCAGGGTGTACAAGTCTGACCCCTGCTACCGAGTGAAGGTAGCCAGGTGTCGACCCGTGTGGGCACACGTGTAGTGTGTCACACCCTCGTAGGCAGGGGTAAATTGGTGAACACCCGCATCCTGGAGCGCGGAACCCTTCACCTGGTTTGTAGAGAACGAGGGGAGGTAAAGGCCCGCCAGGGTGCCGGACGGGACAAAAGGACAAGGGAGGGCAATGGTGGAGGTAGCAAGGACCGGACCCCCGGAGGGGTCAGCCAGGGAGACAGCAACCGGCCTAGGGAGCTGCTCTAGGGCAGTGCGGTCGCGAAAGAAACAGCGAGAAGCACCAGAGTCCAGTGTGAAGGTGTGTACTACCTCAGTAGACGCAGTACCTGAAAGCGCAGACTCACAAGTACCTGACATTGCAGACACCCGTGCACCTAGAGCAACAGCCTCACTAGGACCTGGGGCAGCAGAGACACTGGCACCTAGAGCGGCAGCCTCACTGGTCGCAATGCCTGGGTCTGGTGGCACACACAAGTAACAATCACCCTCAACACTTGGCTCCAAGGATGATATCAAAGTCAAGTGCAAAGACATCAATGTTCTTTTTAAGCCAGATCAGCCCAGCGGGGCAGCTCAGAGGCCTCAGGGAACTGTGCACGCCAGGCGTCATCGAGACAGAAGAAGCAGCGCTGTGGCGTGTGGAACCTCCCACACGTCTGAACAGCGCGGTCACCTGTGCGGATGACATACGTGCAGGTACCCCCGCCCCCAGACCCGCCATGCTGAGAGTACCACTCACGAAGCTGGTGGGACGACGGGGTCTCTCCAAGACGCTGCTACTGGCACTGGACACCACCCGAGCCTCCACGCTACGCCAGTCCACCCCGACCACCACCCGAGCCGCCACCCCCACGCCTACTGCCTCCACCACCACCATCTCCACCCTGGCCTCCTCCACCACCTTTGCCGCCACCACCCCCGCCGCTGCCACCCACCCCCCCAGCCCCGCTACTACCCCCACCACCGCCACCATTCCCACCGCCCCCACCGCCGCCACCTCCACCTCCACCTCCACCCCCCCCGCTAGCACCACCACCACCCTTGCCCCCCTTGCCCTTGCCGCCCTTGCGCCTCGAGCTAGGAGCAGACGCAGCCCCGACTTCCTCAGCACCAAGGAAGTCGACAGCGGCAGCAAAGGCAACCGAGGGGAGAAGGGGGGGAGGGGAACATCCGTCAAAGAAGGGCGTACGGGGGTCGCCACGAGAGGCACCTACATCAACTATGCTTGACTCAGCTGCAAGCAGATGCTTCTCGAGGAGGTCAATGGTGAGCTCGGTGGGGCAGAGGGCGAGAAAGTGGTCCCTGACTGCGCGAAGAGAGTCAAGGAGACGAGTGACTAGGCGGTAGAGAACGAGGTACATCGGGGGGGGGGGGGGTTCTTGGCAAGGAGCTCAGCAAGAAGGGCGGCTCGGTAGCGAGTGTCACTAGTGCGGAGGTGGGTAATGAGGTCAGCGACAGTGGGAAAGGCGGCGAGGTCGGGGAAAAGATAGGGCAGCGAGAGACGGCCTATCGTAGCAAAGGCAGGCGAGGAGTAGCGAGCGACGATTGCATTGTACAGTGCCTTAGCAGTCTTATGCTGGCCGAAGTGTGCGCGCTCATCTTACGGCAGGTGGCTGCGAATGGCTAGGCGAGCGTGGGCGTCACGAGTCTGCCACTAGGAGCGAGCTGTACTGTCAGCACTGTCAGGAGGTGCTAGAGCGGTTCTAGACGCATGGTTATACAGCGAGACATCATCCTTAGCAGTGATCTGGAGGAAGAGGTGGAGATCGTCGAGCCAGGCATCAAACTGGAGCGGACGGCCCTCAGCATCGAAAGAGAGAACTATGGGTGTAGCTATAGTGGCAGCAGTAGCAGTAGCAGTAAAAGCAGTAGTAGGAGCAGGTGTAGTAGTAAGGACAGTTGTAACAGCAGGAACAGGAACAGCAGTTGCTGCAGGTGGGGCGGCGCGGCTCGGTCAGGGCGGCGCGACTCGGGCGGCGCGGTTTGGGCAGGATTGCGCGGCGCGGCTTGGCAGAGAGGGTGGGCCGGCGCACGGGTCGAGGTGGCGGCCTACGGGCTGGCTGTGGCCTACGCGTAGGCAATGACCTACGCACGAGCGGCGGCCTGCAAGGGCGAGGTGGCGGCGCGCGCATGTCGACGGGCAGCTGGCGAGCTGCTCTAGAGGCCCCGCGAGGCCAGGGCAGGCTACGTCGACGGCGTGGGCGGCTAGGGGGGGGGGGGGGGGGGGGGTTGTCAAACATTATAAATGTTGTTGTGTTTGTTTAGGCTACAGTGGGTTAGCCTATAGGGGGCACACAATTCTAGGGTTAGGTACTTGTACTGTTTTCACTGCTAGTTCATCCATTCTTGTTCCGTTATTTCAACATGGTATAGAGCAGGTCCTTCCTAGGACCGAATTTTTTAAGGGCCCACCACTACCTACCTAACTACCTACCTACCTACCTGCGCCCTAGGGCGCCTCGGTTTTTTTCACGGCCACCTAAGGCCCCGACGGCCCGCCCCTAGAGGCCCCGAACGGCCCACGCGCTCGCCCCTAGCGCCCCCCTTTTGGCCCCGCGATCTCCCCTAGAGGCCCCGTCGGCCCCGCGCTTACCTCCCTAGAGGCCCAGAACGGCCCCGTCGGCCCCGCGCTCACCTCCCTAGAGGCCCCGAACGGCCCCGTCGGCCCCTAGAGGCCCCCTTGACGGCCCCGCATTGACCTCCCTAGCGGCCCTGAACGGCCCCGTCGGCGCCTAAGAGGCCCCGATAAGGCCCCGCGCTCACCTCCCTAGCGGCCGCGAACGGCCCCGTCGGTCCCTAGAGGCCCCGTTAAGGCCCCGAACGACCCCGCGCTCACCTCCCTAAGGCCCCGAACGGCCCCGTCGGCCCCACGCCCACCGTCCCTAGAGGTCCCAAACGGCCCCGCGCCCACCGCCCCTAGAGACCCCGAGCGGCCCGTTACCGCCACAGCCCGGGACCGAACCGAGCCGCGCGGGACCAAACTAAGCCGCGCGACCGAACCGAGCCGCGCAACCCAAGCCAAGCCGCGCGACCCGAGCCGAGCCGCGCGAACCTAGCCGAGCCGCGCGACCCGACCTGAACCGAGCCGCCCCACCCGAGCCGCGCCGCCGTGCCCGAACCGAGCCGCCCTAACTGCTTCTACTACTGCTACTGCTGCTACTTCTACTGCTCCTATGGCTAGCCCACAGGTTCTAGTTTTCGATGCTGAGGGCCGCCCAGTGAAGTTTGACACCTGGCTCGATGACCTGCACCTCTACCTACAGCTCACAGCCAAGGACGACATCTCACTGTACGACCACGCCCTAGGCCATATCACTGCCCCTGCTGCTACTGCTGACAGCACTGCTCGCTCACAGTGGCAGACTCGTGATGCCCACGCTCGCTTTGCTATTCCCAACTCCCTGCCGATAGACGAACGCGAGCACTTTGGCCAGCACAAGACTGCACAGGCATTGTACACAGCTGTCGTTGCTCGCTACTCCTCACCTGCCTCTGCCGCGCTAGGCCGTCTCTCCCTCCCCTACCTGTTTCCCGACCTGGCCTCGTTCCACACAGTCGCTGACCTCATCACGCACCTCCGTACTAGTGAGGCCCGCTTCCGTGCCGCCATGCGTGTTGAGTTCCTTGCCACGCACCCCCCCCCCCCCCCCCACTCTGGCTCACTCTCTACCACCTGGTCATCCGCCTCCCTGACACTCTGCGTGCTGTCAGGGACCACTTGCTCGCTCGCTGCCCCACTGAGCTCACCACTGCCCTCCTCGAGAAGGAACTGCTTGCAGCTGAGACTAGCATAGTCGCTGTAGGTGCCTCTCGTGGCGATCCCCGTACCCCGTTCTTTCAGGGGTGTTCTCCTTCCCCCATTCTTCCCTCTGTCGCCTCTGCTGCTGTTGTCGACCTCCTTGGTGCTGAGAAGGTCGGTACTGCATCTGCTTTGAGCGAGCGCCGCGGCGGCAAGGGCAAAGGGGGCAAGGGTGGTGGCGGTGACGGCGGGGGAGGCGGTAGTGGAGGCGGTGGAGGCGGTGGGGGTGGTGGCGCGACTCGAGGGGCTAGTGGCAGCGGTGGGGGTGGTGGCGGCAGCGGCGGGGGAGGTGGGAGGGGCGGAGGCGGTGGTTGGGGTGGCGGTGGACGAGGCGGTGGCCGGGGTTGGGGTGGTCGAGGAGGTGGTGGCGGCGGTGGTGGTCGTGGAGGCGCTGGCGTTGGCCAAGGCCACCAGCACACTCCGTCACCCCAGGAGGTCCGTGAGTGGTACTCTCTGCACGGGGGGGGGGGAAGGGGGGGGGGGGGGGTGTCCTTAGCTGCACGTACGTTATTCACACTGGTGACCGCATTGGTCAGCAGTGTGGACGACCGCACTCCACACAGCGCTGCTTTGCTCGTCTTGACGACTCTTGACGTGTTCAGTTCCCTCAGGCCACTGAGCTGCCTCGCTGGATTGATCTCCTGAAGAAGGGGATTGATATCTATGCTCTAGACTTTGATGCTATTCTATCTGCTATGTATGTGATGTCTACTAGTGGAGAGGGTGCTGAGTACCTGTGTGTGCCGCCCGACCCGGGCATTAGGACTAGTGCGTCTGCCGCTCCAGGTACTTGCGTGCCGGCTACCCCAGGTGCTGGTGAGGCAGCTGCTCTAGGTGCTTGTGCGTCTGCCCCCCTTGGTACTGAGTCGACTGCAGCACTGCACACCTTCACACTGGACTCAGGTGCTTCTCGCTGTTTCTTTTGTGACCGCACTGCCCTTGAGCCGCTCGCTCGGCCAGTTGCTGTCTCCCTTGCTGACCCCTCTGGGGGTCCGGTCATTGCGACCTCTTCCATTGTCCTTCCCTGTCCTGCGGTCCCGTCGGGCACACTGTCAGGTCTCCACCTCCCCTTGTTCTCTACGAACTTGGTGGCAGGATGTGCGCTCCAGGACGGGGGTGTTCACGAGTACATCCCTGCCTACGAGCGCGTGACACACTGTACGTGTGCTCGTACGGGCCGTCACTTGGCTACCTTCACTCGGCAGCCGGGGTCGGACCTGTACACACTGACTACTGAGTCCCCTCAGGTTGCTGCGTCTGCGTCCGCGTCAGGTCAGCTGTTGGCCCCCTGCTCGTGTCGCGCTCGGGCGCACGAGACTGTCCTCTGGCACCACCGCCTTGGCCACCCGTCTGTGCAGTGGCTTCGTGCCATGCACTCCCGGTACCTTGTCTCTTGCGTGTCCAGGTTCCTTCCTCCCCTCCCACCCTCACCTGCTCCTACCTGTCTCCCTTGTGTCGAGGGACGGCAGCGCGCTGCTCCTCACTCCTCCTCGTTTCCCCCGACGACTGCTCCCTTGCAGACGCTCCACATGGAGGTGTGGGGCCCAGCCCACGTGCGTGGTCAGGGTCAAGAGAGGTACTTCCTGATAGTTGTTGATGACTACTCGCGCTACACCTCGGTCTTCCCCTTGCGCACCAAGGGTGAGGTCCCTGATGTCTTGATCCCTTGGATCCGCAGAGCCCGTCTCCAGCTCAGCGAGCGTTATCACTAGGACTTTCCTGTCCTGCGCTTGCACTCTGACAGAGGTGGTGAGTTCTCCTCCGACCTCTAGGCCGCCTACTGTGCTAAGCACGACATTGAGCAGTCGTTCACGCTTCCGGCCTCTCCACAGCAGAATGGGGTTGCGGAGCGCCGCATTGGCCTGGTCATGGAGGTCGCCCGTACCTCCTTGATCCATGCGGCTGCCCCCCACTTTCTGTGGCCGTTTGCGGTCCGGTACGCTGCGCATCAGCTCAACCTCTGGCCCCGTGTCTCCTTGCCGGAGACCTCGCCCACACTTCTGTGGACGGGGGAGGTTGGCGATGCGTCACGTTTCCGGGTCTGGGGATTTCGAGCTTTTGTCCGCGATACGTCTGCGGACAAGTTCTCCTCCCGTGCTGTTCCCAGCTTCGTCCTTGGCTTTGTCCCGGACGCGTCTGGTTGGCAGTTTTACCACGCCACCTTGCGCCGAGTCTTGCCCTCTCAGGACGTCACTTTTGACAAGTCCGTCCCCTACTACCACCTCTTCCCCTACCGCACTGCCCCGCTCCCCCCCCCCCCCCCCGCCTTTCTTTCTCGCGCCAGGTGCTATTGTTGTAGACCCCCTCCCCCCTCAGGGTGCCGCTCCCTCAGCTGTGTCTCAGGAAGACCCGGTTGAGCCTGCTGAGGTAGTTGTCGACTCTCGTCCTGCTGGGGGTGCTGAGTCTGGGGGTGCCGGGACTGGGGGTGCTGAGCCTGGGGGTGCGGAGCCTGTGGGTGCGGAGCTTGGGGGTACTGAGCTTGGGGGTGCTGAGCTACTGGGTGCTGAGCAGCAGAGTCCGGAGTCTGGGGGTTCTGAGTCTGGAGGTACTGAGCTTGGGAGTCCTACTCCTTGAAGCAGCTGCGTGAGTGGTACTTACAGTACTGCAAGGCACCTCTGGAGCCGAGCGTGCTACTGGTATTGGTGCTGGTACTTCTCCTCCTAGTCGGGAGCTCCCCTCCCGTGAGCGGATCCGTGAGTGGTACGAGTGGCGCTGCACTCTCCGGAGTGGCGGGCCTCGTGTCGCGGACCCCGCTGCTGTTGAAGCTGCTGCTGGTGCTGAGGACCCGGGTGTTCGAGCTGCTGCTGGTGTAACAGACCCAGGTGTTGGAGCTGCTGCTGGTGTTGCGGACCTGGGCGTTAGAGCTGCTGCTCGTGCTACGGACCCAGGTGTTGGAGCTGCTGCTGGGGCTGCGGACCCAGGCATTGGAGCTACTGCTGGTGCTGAGGACCTGGGTGTTGGAGCTGCTGCTGGTGCTGCGGACCCGGGCATTGGAGCTACTGCAAGTGCTGGGGACCCGGGCGTTGGAGCTGCTGCTGGTGCTGAGGACCCTGGTGCGTGTGTCTCTACTGTTTCTGGTGTCGCTGCACAGCCGCGGCCGTACTTCGTTCCGCTACTTCACCAGGTTCTAGGTTCGCTCCCTTCTCTGTGTCCTCCTCCCTCCTTAGGGTGTCCTCCGTCTGCACAGCTGCCGTCACAGCTACCGTCTGCCTCCTCTCTCCTTGGTACTGCTCCTTACACTGGTCGGACTGGAGGTCTTACTGAGCGTCGTAAGCCTGAGTCTTGTCCTGCGTCGCCTCTCCGTGCTGCTCTCACTGGTAGTCGTTTCCAGCGTCAGCGTCTTCCTGCTGTCCCAGGCACTCACTGGATGGCGCTTCGTCCGTCCACTGCTCCACAGCGTGTCCCACGGCCGTCTCCTCCTGCTTCCTCTCTTCCTGCTCTTGCTAACCCTGGGTCAGACTCCCTTCGTGCTCCCAGTCCTACTGTCACGCGTCTCCTGGCTACTGTTGTCACTGACCCTTTCTTTGAGTCCGCTGCTGCGTCTGCCTTAGTTTCCGAGCTTGTTGACTTTGCTGCCACCTGTCGTCTAGACTACGCTGCTAGCTTGGTTGCTGAGTCTGAGTCTGTCTATCCTCCGTCCGTCTGGGGTGAGTGTGCTCTTGGCACTGACGTCCTTGAGGACAGGCAGGAGGAGTTTGAGTGCTTTGCTGCCGCTTTACCCCATCTCGTGTCCATGCTTGTTGCCCCTGAGGGAGACCCGGATGCCCCAGCACTGCTTTCCTACAGGGCAGCCTGCACGAGGAGATGTGGATGCATCGTCCACCTGGCTTCACTGGGTCGTTCACTCCTGGTACCCATTGGAGCCTCCAACGGCCAGTCTATGGTCTCCGCCAGGCGCCACGTGAGTGGCATGACACACTGAGGACTACACTTGCGGCTCTTAGGTTCGCGCCTTCTACTGCTGACCCGTCGCTGTTTCTACGCACCGACACCTCACTGCCGCCGTTCTACATCCTCGTGTACGTCGACGACTTGGTCTTTGCCACTGCTGATACTGCGGCACTCGCCCACGTGAAGTCAGAGCTGCAGAAGAGACACACATGTACAGACCTGAGTGAAATGACAAGCTATCTTGGCTTGCGGATCACCCGGGACAGAGCACGCCGCACCATCACCTTGACTTAGTCACACATGGTGCAGCAGGTCCTTCAGCGCTTCTGCTTCACGTACTTCTCGCCTGAGCCCACTCCTCTGCCTACCGGTCACTCACTCTCAGCTCTGCCTTCGGATGAGTCCGTAGAGCCGAGTGGCCCGTATCTAGAGCTTGTGGGTTGCCTCATGTACCTGATGACATGCACTCGACCTGACCTTGCATACCCTCTTAGCATTCTTGCACGCTATGTCGCTCCCGGCCGTCAACGGAAGGAGCACATGGATGCAGCTAAGAGGGTGTTGCGCTACCTGTGTAGTACGTCAGGCATAGGGCTAGTGCTTGGAGGGCGAGTCCCAGTTGTTCTCACTGGGCACTCAGACGCTTCTTGGGCAGATGACCAGGCTACTCAGCGGTTGTCTCAGGGTTACTCCTTTAGTCTTGGCTCTGGTTCAGTTTTTTGGCGTTCTACTCGCTCTTCTTCTGTTCTCAGCTCTAGTTGTGAGGCTGAGATCTACGCCACAGCCATGGCGGCTCAGGAGCTACGCTGGCTCACCTACTTGCTGACCGACCTTGGAGAGCAGCCTCGTTCTCCTCCAGTGCTGTACATAGACAACAAGGCAGCCATTGCCTTGTGTCAGGAGCACAGACTGTAGCACAGAACGAAGCACATTCTTTAGCGCTACTTCCTTGCTCAAGAGCTGCAGCAGCATTGTCAACTTCGCCTGCGTTACGTGGCCTCTGAGGCCAACACTGCTGATGTGTTCACCAAGGCGCTTCAGCCTTGTGACCATCAGCGCTTTTGCACTCTTCTAGGCCTTGTGCCTACTGTACCTCACTTGCTTACTTCTTGAGTATGTTTGTACTGTGATCTCTTTATATGTATACCTGCATGTCTACTCTTGCTAGGTTGTGATCATTGTACCTCTTGTTCTATTATAAACGTGCATGTGAACTGGTCTTGTGACCACTTGCTTGTGCTCGGAATTTGTGTGGAGATCCACCCTGAGCTTGTTTTGCCTTGCTTTGCCTTGACTGGTCTTGTGACCCTTAGTTCTCCCCCACTTTGCCTATGGGGGTGTGTCAAACATTATATATGTTGTTGTGTTTGTTTAGGCTACAGTGGGTTAGCCTATAGGGGGTACACAATTCTAGGGTTAGGTACTTGTACTGTTTTCACTGCTAGTTCATCCATTCCTGTTCCGTTATTTCAACAGGGGTCGCGCACACTAGAAGGAGGCCACGCGAGGGCGGCTAACAGGCTGCGTGGGGAAAAAACGAGGCCACGCGCGGGCAAAAAACAGGCCGCGCGCGGGCTTCTAGTGGGCTACGCGACGAGACAGCGAGGCGCGCGAGGGCGCACGAACAGCGAGGCGCACGAGGGCGCTAAAGTGAGAAGGCGCTCGAGGGCGCTAGCGGAAGGACGCGCCCTTAGTAACATGTGGTCCTAGGTTCCTAACCTAGACTCCCGATGCCATGTTAGAATGAGAAGGATTGATTGAACTAGGAAGATTAAGAGTACAAGTAGGAAAACCTAGAATTGTGTACCCCCTAAGGCTAAACCCACTATAACATATATAATGTTTAACAGTTAGGGTTTGTTATATGTACCCCAACCCACATCAATGAACCAACACTTTCGTTCTTGACATGGTATCACCTAGGTTAGGATCCTGTGGGATCCCGTTCGTCTCGTTCACGTCTGTTGCGCCCGAGCCTGTCCCGTACCCTAGTGCCTGTTACGCTCGTACTATTCCCTAGCACCTATCGCGCCTGTCGCTCTCGTGCCCTAGCACCCACTGCGCCTACCGTTGCGTCGCTCTTGTGCCCTAGCGCCTGCTGCGCCTGCCGTTACGTCGCTCCAACCGTCCCGCCGCGTCACGCTGTCCGTTTGTGTCGCGCCGTCCGTCCCGTCTCGTCCGTTCGTGTCACGCTGCCCGTCCGCGTTGCGCTGCCTGTCCGCGTCGCGCCGCCCGTCCCGTTCCGTCCATCCGCGTCCCGCTGCCCGTCTGTCCCGTCCCGTCCGTCCGCGTCGCGCTGCTTGTCCGTCCCGGCCCGTCCGTCCGCGTCGCGCTGCCCGTCCGCCCCGTCCCGTCCGTCCGCGTCGCGCTGCCGGTCCGCGTCGTGCAGTCCTTCCCGTCCCTTCACGTCGTGTCGCGCTGCCCATCCGCCTCGCGCAGTGCATCACGTCCCGTCGCGTTGCGTCGCGCTGCCCGTCTTGTCCCGCTGCATGGCGTCGTGCTACCCCTGCCCGTGGCGCTACGCCCTCCTAGTCCAGCAATGCTGCGCCCTACTCCGTATCTCGTAGCGCCCTACCCTATGTCCACTAGCGCCCTACAGAGTCGCTCTCAGTGATAAGGGTTTCAGCAGCAGCACTTCCCACCTCTTTGCTTTTGCTATGGTGACTAATGAGAAACGAGAATGATTGAAATATGAAAGAGTTGGGTACAAGTACTAATCCTAATTGGGTTGTACCCCTTGTGGGCTACCCCACTACAGCCTACACAAATGTATAAGCTATAATGTTCTAACACACCCCCATAGGCAAAGTGGGGGAGAACAAGTGGTCACAAGACCAGTCAAGCAAAGCAAAGCAAGCTCAAGGTGGATCACAAAGTCACCACAAAGTCCGAGCACAAGAGTAAGGCCACAAGGCCAGTTCACATGCAAGATGATATATATAAAGGTAAACAAGCAAGTGCAGGTTTAGAAAGAGTACAGTACAAACAAGATCAAGAAGTGAGCAAGTGAGGCCAGGTAGGCACAAGACCTAGCAAAGTACAGAAGCGCTGATGATCACAAGGCGGAAGGGCCTTGGTGAAGATATCAGCAGTGTTGGCCTCAGAGGCCACGTACGCAAGACAGAGCTGACCACGCTGCTGCAGCTCACGAGCGAGGAAGAAGCGGAGAGCAATGTGCTTCGTTCTGTGCTCCAGTCTGTGCTTGCGACACAAGGCCAGCATGGCATTGTTGTCTACGTACAGAATTGGAGGAGAACCAGGCTGCTCTCCTAGGTCAGTCAGCAGGTAGGTGAGCCAGCGTAGCTCCTGTGCAGCCATGGCCCCTCCGTAGATCTCAGCCTCACAACTGGAGCTGAGAATTGAAGACGAGCGGGTAGACCGCCACGAAATAGAGCCGGAGCCAAGGCTGAAGGTGAAACCCTGTGACGACCACTACACAGCCTAGTTGTCAGCCCACGAAGCGTCAGCGTGACATGTGAGGACCACTCGACGTCGCCCTCCAAGCACTAGCCCCATGCCCAACGTACGGCACACGTAGCGCAACACCCTCTTCGCTACAGCCATGTGCTTTAGCCGGTGTCTCCCAGGAGCAACATAGCGTGCCAAGATGCTACGAGGGTGTGCAAGGTCAGGTCGTATGCAAGTCATCAGGTACATCAGGAAGCCAACAAGCTCTGGGTACGGGCCACTCGACTCTACGGACTCATCCAAAGGCAGAGCTGAGAGCGAGTGGCGAGTAGACAGAGGAGTGGCCTGAGGCGACGAGTACGTAAAGCCGAAGCGCTGAAGGACCTGCTGCACCATGTGTGACTCAGTCAGGGTAATGGTGCGCTGTGCTCTGTCCCGGGTGATCTGCAAGCCAAGGTAGCTGCGCAGTTCACCCAGGTCTGTGCACATATGTCTCTTCTGCAGCTCCGACTTCACGTGGGCGAGTCCAGCAGTGTTAGGAGTGGCAAAGACCAAGTCGTTGACGTACACGCGGATGTAGAACGGTGGCAGAGAGGAGTCGGTGCGTAGAAACAGCGACGGGTCGGCTATAGAAGGAGCAATCCCAAGAGCCGCAAGTGTAGTCCTCAGTGTGTCGTGCCACTCACGGGGCGCCTGGCGGAGACCGTAGACTGGCCGCCGAAGGCTCCACTGGGTACCGGGAGGAAACGACCCAGTGAAGCCAGGAGGGCGGCGCAGCCAGATCTCCTCGTGCAGGCTGCCTTGCAGGAAAGCTGTGCTGAATTCAAGAGAGTGAAGCTCGTAGTCGCGCTGAGCGGCTATGTGCAGCAGCACTCGAAGAGTGGTCATCTTCGGGGTGGGAGAGAAGGTCTAAAAGTAGTCAACTCCCTGCCGCTGACTAAAGCCTCGAGCCACGTAACGCGCCTTGAAGTCAGGCAGAGAACCTGGCGGCCGCTTCACCCTGAAAATCCACATGCCACTGATGATGTTCGCCCCAGGTGGGGGAACCTCGTCGACGTAGGTGCCTGTGGACTTCCAAGAAGCCATCTCTGCGTCCATGGCCGACTGCCACTGAGAGGAGTAGGGACCCTCGATCTCCTCAGCGTACGATCGAGGAGTCGGGATGTCTGGTGCATTCAGGTCTCCCTCAAGGGCAATCAGCGTGGACACGAGGAGGGGCAAAGCAGCAGCAAAGCACTGGAACTCCTCGTGCCTGTCCTCAAGGATGTCAGTGCTAAAAGCACACTCACCCCCGACGAACAGAGGACAGACAGACTCAGATTCAGCAACGAGACTGGCAGCGTAGTCTAGACGATAGCGAGCATTGAAGTCGACAAGCTCAGCAACTAGGGCAGACTCCGGGTGAGCAAGAACAGGAAGAGAGGACTCTGGAGGAGATGGCAACGGGACACGCAGAGGAGTAGTGAAAGGGCGCAGCGCCATCTAGTGTGTGCCGGGGACCGTAGAAGGACGCGGACGCGCAGTACGACCACTAGTGCGAGCAGCACGAACACGCGACGCAAGACGAGACGCAGGCTCACGACGCTCAGCAAGACCTCGAGTAGGACCAGTGTAGGGAGAAGGAGTAGGCAGTGGGGAGGTGGGCTGTAACTGTGATTGCGATTGGAGAGGCTGTGGAGACTTTAAGAAAGGAGCAGGACCAGAAGAGGGCGGGAGACCAAGAACCTACTCCAGGAGCGGAACGAAGTACGGCCGCGGCCGCGCAGCGCCTCGAGAACCCGCAAGGACAGCACTAGTACCCCTAGCGGCAGCACTAGCGCTAGCAGCACCGCCAGCGCCGACACCCCCTGCAGCTCCAGCTCCAGCAGCTCCTACTCCAGCAACACCAACTCCAATAGGACTGTCAGCCTGAGCAGCCTCAGTAGCACCCCAGACGAACCAGCGCGAGTAGAAACACCAGCGCCAACACCCCCAGCAACTTCAGCTCCAGTAGCACAAGCACCGATAGCAGCTCCATCAGGACCAACTCTAGTAGCCCCAGCAGCACCCGCAGTCTCAGTAGCACGTCTCCAGCGGCGGGCAAACCACTCGAACAGCTCCTGTGGAGAGAGCGGCTCCCGCCTCGACGAAGCACCGTCGGCGGCCACACGAGCAGACTCAGCGCCCCCAGGCTCAGCACTCCCAAGCTCCGCACCCCCAGTCTCAGCACCCCCAGACTCAGCACCTCTAGCAACACCAGAGTCAACAGCTACCTCGACAGGCTCGACTGTGTCTACCTAGGACACACCTCACGGGGCAGGACCCTGAGGAGGGAGGGGGTCTACCGGTGGAGGATATGGTGTAAGGAAGAGCGGCGGCAGGGGGAGAGGCGCATTGTAGTAGGGGAAGAGACGGTAGTAAGGTACGGACTCTTAAAAGGTGACGTCCTGGGAGGACAGAACACGGCGCGAGGTGGGGTGGTACAACTGCCATCCAGGCGCGTAAGGGGGAAAGCCAAGGAAGACGCAGGGAACTGCACGGGGGCACAGCTTGTCCGCAGACAAGTCGCGGACAAGCGCCCGAGATCCCCAGACCTGAAACGCAGACGCATCGCCAACCTTCCCGGTCCACCACAAGGCGGGGGAGGTCTCTGGCAAGGAGACCCGGGGCTGAAGGTTGAGCTGATGTGCGGCGTACTGAACCGAAAACCGCCACAGAAAATGGGGGGCAGCCGCATGCATCATGGACGTACGAGCGACGTCCATGACCATGCCAATGCGGCGCTCAGCAATCCCATTTTGCGGTGGAGAGGCCGAAAGCGTGAAGGTCTAGCGGATGCCCTGTGCACGACAAAAGGCTCCCAGATGGGCAGAGGAAACTCCCCGCCTCTGTCCGAGTGCAGATGCAAAACAGGAAAGTCCGAGCCGAAACTCTCTCTGAGCTGGAGACGAGTTGCGCAGATCCAGTCGATCAACACCTCATTGACGTCACCCTTGCTGCGCAAGGGGAAGACTGTGGTGTAACGCGAGTAGTCGTCAACCACCAGCAGAAAGTACCGCTCTCGCCCCTGCCCACCGACGCGGGCTGGGCCCCACACGTCCATGTGGAGAGTCTGCAGCGGAGCCTCTGTCGGAGGAAACTCGGAGGAGACGCAGACGATACGCGCGCTGTTGCCCCTCGACGCAGGAGACGCAGGTAGGACCAGGCCCCAGAGGAAGGGGAGGGAGAGACCGAGGGAGACCAGAGACAAGGACACAGGAGGCCATGCCTCGGAGACGAGGCAAGGAGGGGTGACCAAGGCGGTAGTGCCAAAGGAGAGTCTGGTGGGACAGCAGACGATACGAGCACGGAGCAGCCTCAGGACCAGACCTGGACGCTGCAGCAAACACCTGACTTGACGCAGCTAGTTGGGCAGACTCAGTAGTAGGAGGAGACTCAGTAGTAAGGGTGTACAGGCTCGACCCTAGCCGACGGGTGAACGTGGCCAAGTGTCGGCCTGTCCGAGCACACGTGCAGTGGGTCACTCGCTAACTCGCAGGAGTGAACTGGTCAACCCTCCTATCCTGTAGGTCCGCTCCACTCACCAAGTTCGTAGAGAACGAGGGGAGGTAGAAACCAGACAGGGTGCCAGAGGGGGCTGCTGGGCACGGTAGGACAGTGGAGAAGCTAGCAAGGACAGGACCCCCAGAGGGGTCTGCTAAGGAGACTGCAACCGGCCGACTGAGCGGCGTAAGAGTCGTGCGGTCTCGAAAGAAGGAGCGGGACGCACCCGAGTCCAGGGTGAAGGTGTGGAAGGCCTGAGCCGACGTAGTACCTGAGAGAGCAGACTCACCAGCACCTGGGGCAGCAGATGCAGTGGCATCTGGGGCAGTACACGCACTAGCACCTAGAGCAGCAGCCTCACCAGCACCTAGAGCAGCGGCCTCAATGCCCGTGTCAGGTGGTACACACAGGTAACGGTCACCCGCAACACTAGTATCAACAGCATACATGGCAGCAAGAATAGCATCAAAGTCAAGATCAAAGATAGCAACTCCGGCCTTAGTCAGATCTCCCCAGCGAGGGATCTCTGATGCCTCAGGGAACTGGCGACGCCACGCGTCCGTCAGGCGACCAAAGCAGCGCTGGGTGGAGTGCGGGCCTCCGCACTGCTCACCAGTTCGGTCGCCAGTACGGAGGACGTAAGCGCAGGGACCAAAACCCCCACCGCGCTGACGCGCAGTGTACCACTTACAAAGCTGCTGAGGGGACTGGGTCACACCACTCCGCTGCTGCTGGCGCGGACCACCACCTGAGCCACTCCTCTGCGCAGAGTCGTGACCCGCTCCACCACCGCAGCCGCCGCCGCCTCCGCCGCCTCCTCCACCTCCGCCTCCTCCGCCACCTCCGCTGTCTCCGCTCCCTCCTCCATCTCCACCGCCTCCGCCTCCTCCATTGCTACCGCCGCCGCCGCCACCCCCGGCACCACTCCCACCACCACCCCCACTCCCTCCACTGCCTCCACCACCACCTCCACCGCCCCCTCCAGCCCCTCCAGTGCCCTTGCCCCCTTTGCCCCTGCCGGTGCGGCGTTTCCTGCTCGGGGCAGACGCAGTGCCGACCGACTTGAAACCAACGAGGTTGGTCGCAGCAGCAGAGGCAACAAAGGACAAGAGGGGGGAGGGAGAATACCCGTCAAAGACGGGGGTGCAAGGGTCACCACGAGAGGCTCCTACAGCGACTATGCTCTTCTCTATCGCTAGGAGGGCCTTCTCGAGGAGGTCAGCGATGAGAGTGGTGGGGCAAACATCGAGGAAGTGGTCCCTGACTATGTGAAGAGAGTCAGGGAGCCGGGTGACTATGTAGTAGAGAATGATGTACATGGGGGGGGGGGGGGGGTTCTTGGCGCAGAACTCAGCAGGAAGCGCAGCGCGGTAGCGAGTGTCACTAGTGCGGAGGTGCGTAATGAGGTCAGCGACTGTGGGAAAGGCAGCAAGGTCAGGGAAGAGGTACGGTAGCATGAGGCGGCTCAGTGCAGCAGAGGCAGGGGAAGAGTAGCGTGCAACTACAACGTCATACAAGGTCTGAACACTCTTGTACTGGCTAAAGTGTGCACGCTCAGTGGTCGGTAAGTGGCGGCGCACAGCAAGGCGAGCAGCAGCATCGCGCGTGGCCCACTGTGAGCGAATAGTGGCGTCAGCATCAGCAGCAGGGGCAGGAGAGGCACCAGAAGTGAGGTCAAACAGGGAGAGGCCGTTTGCCCTATCGCAGTGGAGAAGTAGCTGGAGGTCATCGACCCAGACCTCAAAGTGAACGACACGGCCCTCAGCATCAAAAGTGAGGACACTGGGGGTAGCCATGACTGCAGTGGCCTAGGAGGAAGTGAGCTCACCAGTCCGAGGAAGGAGGGGCCGGGGAGCACCGGTAGGAACTTTAGCTGCTAGACAGTAGGGCGGCTCGGCGGCAGGGCGGCTCGGCTGCAGGGCGGCTCGGCTGCAAGGCGGCTCGGCTGCTGGGCGGCTTGGCGGCAGGGCGGCTTGGCTGCTGGGCGGCTCGGCATCTCGGTGGCTCGGCTGCGGGGCGGCTTGGCTGCTGGCCGGCTCAGGTGCTTGGTAGGCGGGCGACTCGGCTGTTGTGCTGCTCGGCGGCTCGGTCGCTGGGCGGCAGAGCGGTGATGGGGCAGCTAGGATAGGGCGACGGGGCTGCGGGTTACGGAGACAGGGCCGTAGGTGGCGGCGATGGGGCCGCAGGTGGCGGCGGGGCCGCAGAGTGGCCGAGACGGGGCTGAAAGGGGCCTAAGCGGGGCTGAAAGGGGCCTAGCCGGGGCTGAAAGGGGCCTAGACGGGGCCGCTGAGGGGCCTAAACGGGGCCGTAAGGGGCCAGACGGGGCCGCGAAGGGGCCTGAATGGGGCCGTAAAGGGGCCAGACGGGGCCGTAGAGGGGCCTAAGCGGTGCCGCGGAGGGGCCAAAATGGGGCCGCAAGGGGCCAAACGGGGCTGTGGAGGGGCCTAGACGGGGTCGCGGAGGGGCCTAGACGGGGCCGCTGAGGGGCCGTAAGGGGCCTATTCGGGGCCGTAAGGAGCCAGACGGGGCCGCGGAGGGGTCTAGATGGGGCCGCAAGGGGCCTAGACGCACTGCGGAGGGGCCGTAAGGGGCCTAGGCGAGGCCGTAAGGGGCCGTAAGGGCGGTGCGAGGGGCGAGGGGCCTTAGAGGGCGACGCGAGGGGCCGTAGGGGGCCGTAAGGGGCCGTAAGGGTGGCGCGAGGGGCCTTAGAGGGCGGCGCAAGGGGCCGTAAGGGCGGCCAAAGGGGCCACTAAGGGCGGCTCGAGGGTAGGTAGGGCACACGAAACGCGACTCGGGTAGGAGTGAAGCGCGCTCCGGGCAAGGGAAAAAAAAAAATCGTGGTGGGCCCTAGGCAGCATTCCCATTGGGGAACCTGCTCAATACCATGATGAGAAACGAGAATGATTGAACTATGAAAGAGTTGGGTACAAGTACTAACCCTAATTGGGTTGTACCCCTTGTAGGCTACCCCACTACAGCGCCCTACCCTATGTCTTGTAGCGCGCTACAGAGTCGCTCTCAGTGATTAGGGTTTCAGCAGCAGCACTTCCCACCTCTTTGCTTTTGCTATGGCGACCCCTAGTGTTTTTCGTTTTGACGCTAACGGTAGACCGCTCGAGTTTCCGGTCTAGATCCTACGCGCGCGTCGCCTTTTAGAGAGTCAAGTCCAGGCGAGCGAGTCCCTCTGGGCGCACGCTACTGGTGACCTTCCTGCGCCCCACGACCCTACGCCTTTAGGCCCTGCCCCTGATGACGCCGCTAGAGACCGCTTTACCCGCCAGCGTGCTGACCTGACGGCGTGGAAGTCGCGTGACGTTGCGGCCTGCATCGCTCTTAGTAGCCTCCTCCCTGAGTCTGAGGAGGCCCACTTCACTCAGGCTCGCACTGCTATCAAGGCCCGCTACGCTACTCCCACCACTGTCTCCCTTGGCCGCCTCTTCCTACCGTTCTTGTTCCCTGACCTCGCCTCGTTTGAGCGCTCTGCTGACTTGATTGCTCACCTCCGCTCGCTCGATTCTTGCTACCGTGCTACTTGCACTAACGCACAGCTTGCACTGCTTCCCCCTCCTATGGCGATTACTATCTACTTCATTGCCACTAGCCTCCCTGGCCGCCTTGCCTCGGTTCGTGACACGCTTCTTCTGAAGCACCTTAGTGAGCTCACTATCGAGGTCCTTGAGTTTGCGCTCAAGGACGTCGAGAGCAACCTCCGCTCAGTAGCCTCCACCTCTGGTGCTGTGCCCCCTCCACTGTTTCACGGGTGCACTGTCCCTCAGCTGCCCACTTTTACTGCCTCACTTGCCACTGCCACTACTGACGTGACTGCAGCTGCTGTTACGACTACGTCGCGGTCTCGAGAAAGGGGTGGCAGGAGGGGCTGTCAGGGTTCAGGCGGCGGCGGCGGTGGCGGCGTTGGCGGCGGAGGTGGTGGGGGTGGCGTGCCGACCGGTGGCGGTGGGAGCGCAGGGCCTAGAGAGGCGTCTCGTGCAGCGGCCAGTGACTCCCCTATTGCAGCTGGTGGAGGCGACATCCGGACTCGTCAGCCTCCTCCTGGTCTGCCGGCTGCGGTGGGTGGAGCAGGGGCGTGGTACCTGGCCCAGCGGCAGCAGCAGGTGCAAGAGCAGCAGCCCCTCCCCTTGCAGCAGCCCCCGCAGCAGCAGCGGCAGTAGTAGGTTTCGGGGCTGGGACAGCGACCGCCCAGCGAGGTGTTGTTCACCCTTTGTGCACCTATCAGGTTCTAACAGGTGCTCGCCAAGGCCAGACTTCTGGCCGCACCCACCCTCCTGGTCAGTGATTTGCTCACTTCACTGACACGGTTCGCTTGGCCTTCGGCGTTGGCGGCCCTGCCCCTGACTGGTTACCTCTTGTTCAAACGTATGGCTCCGCTCTTTGGGGCATGTCTGCTTCTCAGTTGCTTGATCTCTTAGGAACTCCTCATGCTATGTATGTTGTTGTTCACTCTAGAGCTTCTGACTCTGTTTTCTCGAGTGTTGTTAGCTTAGGTGCTAGTCTTGCTGAGTTACCTATTGCTAGTGTAGGCACTTGTGTAGACACTAGTCTAGGCGCTACTTCGGAGGACGCTTCGCTGTCTTTCACTCTGGACTCTGGGCTTCGCACTGCTTCTTCCGCGACCACACGACACTTACTCCACTTCCTGCGCCAGTCTCTGTGGCCCTGGCTGATCCCACCTCGGGACCAGTCACTACTTGCTACACTACTACTCTTCCTTGCCCTGCTATTCCCTCTGGGTCTCTAACTGGCTTCCACATCCCCTCGTTCTCGAGGAACTTGGTGGGCGTGAGGCCTCTCGTGAGTCAGCATGTGGGTGTATGGATTGAGCCCTCTGGTGAGATGGCGGTTTGTGTTGACGGCGACACTTACTCGCCTCTTGCCACCTTTACTACCGAGTCGGGCTCTTGTCTCTACACACTTCACACTGGCCCTGGTGGGCACCAGCAGCAGCAGCAGCGGCGGCGGCAGCAGCAGCAGCAGTGGTAGCAGCAGTAGTAGCAGCAGCGACTCCTGCTCCCGGCCCCAGTTACTTCCCCCAGTCTGGTCCCTGCGTCTCACCAGGTTGCTGCGTCCCCCCAGGTAGCTGTGTCTGGTTAGGTTCCCGTGTTTGGTCCTGTTGATGCGTCGTGCTCCTGCCAGTCGCTTGCACACCCCACCGTTCTGTGGCACCACCGGACGGGGCACCCGTCCCTCCCTTGTGTGCGCGCTATGTCTCGTCAGCGTCTTGTCTTCGGCCTCCCGCGTGTCTTGCCGTCGCTGCCGCCTTCACTTGCACCGCCGTGCGATCCCTACGTCGAGGGTCGGCTGCGCGCCACCCCTCACTCCTCCTCCCTTCGTTCGGCCACCGAGCCTTTCGAGACGCTCCACTTGGACGTTTGGGGCCCCGCCCCTCGCCTTGGCCCTGAGCGCGAGCGTTTCTTTTTTGTGGTCATTGACGGCTACTCCCGCTACGCCACAGTGTTCCCCCTGGCAAAGAAGTCTGAGGTGACTTCTACGCTGATCAGGTGGTTGCTTACCACTGAGGGCACTCGTGGTCGTCGTGTCAGCTGTCTTCACTCTGACCGTGGGGGTGAGTTTCGCTCCGGCATTCTTGTTGGATTCTGTCGCGAGCAGGGCATTCGTCAGTTCTGGATGCTTCCAGAGTCCCCACAGCAGAATCGGGTTGCTGAGCGCCGCATAGGCTTGGTCATGGAGATCGCCCGCACCTCCTTGACTCACACCCGCGCCCCCCATTTTCTGTGGCCCTACGCGGTTAGGTACGCCGCTCACCAGCTGAACCTCTGGCCACGCGTCTCTCGACCAGAGGCTTCAACGACCAGTCTTTGGACCGGGTCCCCTGGTGTTGCGTCAAGGTTTCGTGTCTGGGGTTGCTTGGCTCTTGTCCGCGACACTTCCGCGGACAAGCTCTTGCCTCGCGCCGTTTCCTGTGTCTTCCTTGGTTTCTCAGAGGACTCCTTTGACTTCACCATTTACCACCCTCCCTCCCGGATCTTTGACTCCCGTGATGTCTGTTTTGAGGAGTCCACCCCCTACTACGTCAGGTACCCCAGTCGAGGTCTCTCGGTTCCTCCTCCCCCTCTCTTCCTGACTTCTGCTCCCCCTCCTGCTCCCCCGGTACAGCCTCCCCCCCTTGGTCCCGCCCCGTCAGGTGTGTCCTAGGCTACCCCTCCCCCCTCGGTAGCCCCTCAGGTGCAGCCTCTTTCCCCGCAGTCCTCCTTGTAGCCTGCTGCACACTCTGCGGGAGCCGGTGCTCGTGGAGAGGGCCCTACAGGTGCTAGCTGTGGGGGTGCTGGAGTTGGAGCTGAGCCCGTGGTTGCAGGAGACTCTTGTCTTCTGGGTGTTGCTGTTGGTGGTGCTGACTCTAGGGGTGGTGCGCGAGGTGCTTTGGAGGGCGGTCCCGGGGCTGCCGCAGCCCCCGACACTACTCCTCCCCCCCACCCCTACCCGACATGGCACCAGACTCTTTTTCGCCATGCCCATGAGGAGCAGGTGGAGTTGGAGAGAGAGGAGAGAGAGTTGCAGCGGCTGGAGGAGCAGCAGTAGGAGCAGCTGCAACAGCCGCAGCTGGAGCCGCTGCAGCAGGAGGAGGCGCAATAGCTGAAGCCGCTACAGCAGTAGGAGGAGCAGCACCCGCCGCCGTAGCAACAGCCGCCGCCTCCTCCTCCTGTCTCCGGTCTTCGGACCCTCGGTCTCCCCTCCTGCTCTCCTTCCTCCTCCCCCTCTCCTTCCATCTCGGGTCCTCCGCTTCCTCCTCCTGACCCCTCCCCGGCTGTTTTCCCTCGTTCTTAGCCTCTGTTGTCCCCTCCTCCTCAGACTTGGGCCTCTTGTCGCTCCCCTCGTGCTCGTCCCTCGTCTCTTGTTCTCGTTACTAACCTTCGTACTACCCTCTTTCGTTTTAGTCCGCCTCGTTCGTCTCTGTCTCTCCTTCCGTCTTTTCCTAAGTCGGCCTTCACTGCTTCTCTCTCTACTCCTATCACTCACTACTACCGCACGTACGTAGACAGGCTCGCTTCGAGTTTGTGGAGTCTGAGGCCAACACTGGAGACATCTTCACCAAGGCGCTTCTGCCTTGTGAACACCTGAGGTGTTGTGTGCAGTTAGGCCTTGTTGACACAGTTTCTAGTCGTGTATAGGCTTGAGTCTACTATTTCCTTTGCTTGTACTCTTGCTATACACACTTATGAACTCTTGAACTGGCCTTGTGGCCCCTGTTGCTTATGCTCAGAGTGTGTGGTGACGTTGTGATCCACCCTGAGCTTTATTTCTTTGTGACTAGTCTTGTGACTGTACACTTTTGGTTTTGCTTGACACTCCTCACTTAGGCTATGGGGGTGTGTCAAATGTTGTAGCCTGTAGTGAGGTTTGTCTTAGGGGGTACAGATGTTAGGGTTTGTTATATGTACCCCAACCCACATCAATGAACCAACACTTTCATTCTTGACACCTACTCCCTCGGTCGCTTGTGCCGCCGACCTTCCCCCGCTCTTACCTCGAGGGGCGGCAGCGCGCTGCTCCTCACTCCTCGTTTCCTCCGACCACTGCTTATCTACTGGCGCTGCACATAGATATGTGGGGCGCAGACCCCGTCCTTGGGCCAGACCGAGAGCGCTAGTTCCCGCTGGTCGTTGATGACTTCTCGCGCTATACCATGGTGTTTCCCTTATGGCGTACGGGCGACATCCACACTGATTTGATCCCTTAAATCCCGCGGCCCAAGTTGCGGATCGCGCCAGTCAACCTTACTAATCTTGATCTTGCGTTGCTATGTTTTTTTCTTTTGCAAATTAGGGTTCAAAATGTGAGAAGAGATTTGATTGGCTAGCGCACTTGCACTGGGTTCGCAAAACGTGAGCAGCGGGAAACTTTCAATATTACTATCTGTGGAACATGGGACTCTCGCACCTGAACGCGAGCTGGCCCCTAGTGTTTGCTGAGTCAGCAAGAAAAAACAAAGCGTGGCGAAAATCTGGGCGAAACCAACTTCACCCACCCTCCCAGCACCTCGACTTTTCTTTCTCCACCTCCCCCACCACCCAATGGTCAACCTTAGTAAGGTTGAACTTGGGCTGTGGGCTTTAATTCCGTGATGTTTGTAGCCAACTAAGCACACAGTTCCGACAAGACCTCCCTCTGCTCCGTCTGCACTCCGACCGCGGCGGTGAGTCTTCCTCCCATCTTCTTGAGGAATTTTGTCCTGAGAAAGGCATCACCCATTCGTTCATGCTTCCGGCCTCTCCATAACAGAACAGGATTCCTAAGGGCCACATTGGCTTGATCATGGAGGTTGGTCGCACCCCTATGATCCATGCGGCTACTCCCCATTTTCTGTGGCCGTTTGCCGTTTGTGGCCCTTAACTGAGAAGAATTGAACGAGAATGAAATGAGTATGAACGAAGTGAGTACAAATAGGAAACCCTAATTGGGTTGTACCCCCTATGGGATACCCCACTATAGCCTACACAAATAAGTAAGCTATATGTTCTGACACACCCCCATAGGCAAAGTGGGGGAGAACAAGGGGTCACAAGACCAGTCAAGCAAAGCAAAGCAAAGCTCAGGGTGGATCACAAAGTCACCACGCATTCCGAGCACAAGTTCAAAAGCCAGAAGGCCAGTTCACATGCAAGATCATATCTAGAGGTATACAAGAGTCAAGTAAACAAGAGCAAGGGTATATATATGCGAAGGTACAAGCAAAGTCAAGAGGAGAGCAAGTGAGGCAAGACAGGCACAAGACCCAACTGCGTGCAGCAACGCTGATGATCACAAGGCGCAAGTGCCTTGGTGAAGACATCAGCAGTGTTGGCCTCAGAGGCCACGTACGCAAGTCGCAACTGTCCACGCTGCTGTAGCTCACGAGCAAGAAAGTAGCGGAGAGCAATGTGCTTCGTTCTTTGCTCCAGTCGCTGCTCTCGACACAAGGCCAGCATGGCCTTGTTGTCTACGTACAGGACTGGAGGAGAACGAGGCTGCTCTCCAAGGTCGGTCAGCAGGTAGGTGAGCCAGCGTAACTCCTGTGCAGCCATAGCCCCAGCGTAGATCTCAGCCTCACAACTGGAGCCGAGAACAGAAGACGAGCGGGTAGCCCGCCACGAGACAGAGCCGGAACCAAGGCTGAAGGTGTAACCCTGTGACGACCGCTGCGTAGCCTGGTCGTCAGCCCAAGAAGCGTCTGCGTGCCCAGTGAGGACCACTGGACTGCGCCCTCCAAGCACTAGCCCCATGCCCGACGTACTGCACAAGTAGCGCAACACCCTCTTTGCTGCAGCCATGTGCTCTGGTCGGTGTCTCCCAGGAGCAACAAAGCGTGCGAGAATGCTAAGAGGGTATGCGAGGTCAGGTCTTGTGCAGGTCATCAGGTACATGAGGCAGCCAACAAGCTCTGCAAACGGGCCACTCGACTCTACGGACTCATCCGAAGGCAGAGCTGAGAGCGAGTGGCGAGTAGGCAGAGGAGTGGCCTGAGGCGAGGAGTACGTGAAGCCGAAGCGCTGAAGGACCTGCTGCACCATGTGTGACTGAGTCAGGGTAATGGTGCGGCGTGCTCTGTCCCGGGTGATCTGCAAGCCAAGGTAGCTGCGCAGTTCACCCAGGTCAGTGCACGTGTGTCTCTTCTGCAGCTCGGACTTCACGTAGGCGAGTCCAGCAGTGTCAGCTGTGGCAAAGACCAAGTCGTCGGCGCTAGGGCGGGCGGCCGGCCGTCAGGGCGCTAGGGCGGGCGGCCGTCAGGGCGCTAGGGCGGGCTGCGTTCGGGCGCTAGGGCGGGCGGCCGTCAGGGCGCTAGGGCGAGTGGCGCACGGGCGCTAGGGCGGGCGGCCGTTAGGGCGCTAGGGCGAGCGGCGCTCGGGCGCTAGGGCGGGCGGCCGTCAGGGCTCTAGGGCGGGCGGCGCTTGGGCGCTAGGGCGGGCGGCGCTTAGGCGCTAGGGCGGGCGGCGCTCGGGCGCTAGGGCAGGCGGCCGTCAGGGCGCTAGGGCGGGCGGCCGTCAGGGCGCTAGGGCGGGCGGCCGTCAGGGCGCGAGGGCGGGCGGCCGTCAGGGCGCTAGGGCGGGCGGCGTTCGGGCGCTAGAGCGGACGGCCGTCAGGGCACTAGGGCGGGCGGCCGTAAGAGGAGTGAGCGGCGGGAGCGCGACGGTAGGGGCGACTCGCAGGGTCGCTAAAAAAAAAGAACGCGCGCCTCGGGGCGCGCTTCGGTGGGCCCTAAGAACAGTCCCTAGGAGGGGACCTGCTCTGATTCCATGAGAAGAATTGAACGAGAATGAAATGAGTATGAACGAAGTGAGTACAAATAGGAAACCCTAATTGGGTTGTACCCCCTATGGGATACCCCACTATAGCCTACACAAATAAGTAAGCTATATGTTCTGACATTAACCTTAGGCCCCGTGTCTCCAAACAGGAGACCTTGCCTACCCTACTCTGGACGGGGGAGGTTGGTGATGCGTCAGAGTTCCGGGTCTGGGATTCTTTTAACCTCGTCCGCGATCCTCTCGCGGGCAAGCTCTCTCCTGGCACTCTTTGCTGCATCTTCCTTAGCTTTCCCACCAACGCCCTGCCTTGTCAGTTTTACCACCCGGCCATGCGTCGCATCCTGTTATCTCAAACATCACTTTCGATGAGTGAGTCTCCTTCTACCGGCTCTTCCGCCACCACAGTTTCCCAGTGCCCCCCCTCTTTTCTTGGTTCATTATAACCCTACGGTAGATCCTTCCCCCCCCTTCACGTCCTGCTCCCTCTCTTTGGGCCCCTCCGGCCTGGCTGAGCGAGGTGACTCTGTTGCTGACGACACGCCGGTCTCTTGCTGTTCCCCACGCTTAGAGGCTCCTCTTGGTTTCCGATCTCAGCCGTGTTCGCCGCCTCTATAGCCTGACGCGGTGGACTCAGGTGCTAGTACTTGGGGTGTTACTATTGGGGGTGCTGGTTCTGGGTGTACTGGAGCTGGTGGTGTTGGAGGCTCTGGTGTTGGAGGTACTGTCGTTGCTGGCGCTAGAGGTGATAGAGATGGCGGTGATGGAGGTTCTGGTGCTAGAGGGATTACCGCTGAAGTTGTTGGAGGTTTTGGAGCTGGCGGTGCTAGAGGTAGTACCGCTGGAGGTGCTGGTGGTGCTGGAGGTTCTGGTACCAGAGGTGCTGCCGCTAGAGGTGCTAGAGGTACTCGAGCCGGCGGTACTGGAGGTTTTGGTGAGCAGCAGCCGTCCGCGCTACGCCACCTTCTCAGTCTCCCACCTGCGGCTATTGAGTTCCCTGTCGCTGGTACTACTCCTCCTTTGCTGCTTCCACCGCTTGACCCATCTCACTCGCCGTAGCCTACTGACTTCCCTCTACCTGCTCCTTCACGCTACTCCCTGTTGCCCAAATCCTTGATCGAGCATCTAGAGCCTGAGTCTCGTGCTTTCTCTCCCACTACCTCGCCTATTCGTGCTCGTGCTTCTCGTGCTCGCCGTGTTCACCGTCCTCCTGTTCCCAATGAGCACACTATGGCACGTCGTCCTTCCTGTTGCACAGCGTCCGGTTCTTCCGTTGTCTCTTGAGTCCTCCCTCCCCACGTTCCTAACCCAAAGTCTGACCTTGCTTGTGCTGCTAGTCGGACTGTCATTTGTCTACTAGCCACACTTGTCACACACCCTACGTTTGAGTCTGCTGATGCGTCTTCTTTGGCCATTGAGCTCGTAGACTTAGACGCTGTGTGTCGCCTTAACTACACTGCAAGTCTCGTTTCTGACTCTGACACTGCCTGTCCTCTATCCGTCGGGGGTGGGCTTGCCCTTGGTTATGATGTTCTTGAGGACATGCAGTTTGAGTTGGAGTGCCTTGCGACTACTGTACCTCGTCTCGCTGCCACCCGGGACAGAGCAGATCGCACCATCACTCTGACTTAGTCGCACATGGTGCAGCAGGTCCTTCAGCGCTTCCGCTTTCAGTTCTGCTCGCCACAGTCCACTCCTCTGTAACAAGCCACTCGCTCTAAGCTCCACCTTCGGACGAGTTTGTAGAGCCGAGTGGTCTGTATCCAGAGATTGTGGGCTGCCTCATGTACTTGATGATGTGCACTCGACCTGGCATCACGTACCCTCTCAGCATCATGGCGTGCTACATTGCTCCCGAAAGACTCTACCGAGTACGAAGTCGAGGAGTCAAAAGAGTCGAAGCGACACTATCAACCGCTTGACCAGGACTGATGCAGGCAAAAGCATTTGAAATGAAAAGAGCTACAACGGATTTGAAACGGGTTCCCGCGCCGCACGGTTTGAATTCGTTGTAATGAGGGAATGTATTTCTTAGAGTTCATGGCTAGTCTAGGTCGTTTCGCATTCCTTTGTATTTCCTATATAAACTCAATGTATGCATGCTAATATCATCCGAATCATTTACATTTACTCTGACCTGAGGTCAACACTTCCGCTGAAACACTACTGCGATCAACCATGAAGTCCCATTTGGGATTGTAGCATGGTATGAGTGCTATTTAGGGATTCTTCACAACTTCACTTCAGTGAAATTTGGTGAACCAAGATCTAGCGAGCGGCACACACTCCAAAGCCAAGATGGCTGGAGGACCTCGAGGCCAAACGAATCTGACGGCCGAAAGGCATGCCAACTTGGCTGCGAAAAATGAGGCAACAACTACTATAAGCACAGTTGCGCTCGACCAGTTGTTCTCGAGACTGTCAACTATGGAGAAAGACCTCCAAGCATTGCACAAAGGCGATGTGGTAACCTTCTCGCAACTAGCACAACCTGCTCAACCGGCCACAAACAGCAGTGATACCGCCACGCACACCTTCTCCCTCGACACAGACAAATCAGCAACAATTGCCCCCCGTCCAAGTGATGAAGTCATCAATTCTACGCAAGAACACTTTCTCAACATTTCAAAAATCAAGACTACTGCCGCATTTGACCGCAAGGACTTCTATATATGGAGTTTTGAGCTCAAGCTCCTATAAACGGCGCAGATTTACCATTACTTCGACGGCTCCTATTCTAAACCGATGGAAGACACCGAAGACGCTCGGGCTCAGTACTACAGCGGATCCCTCATGGCGTACAGTGTGTTGCTACGCAATATGACGCCTGCGGAGCAACTCGGCAAACGCTCATGCAAAGAGAGCGCCGCTACAGCCTTGGAAGCTTGGAAGCTCCTTGTTGAGGTATATCAGCCGAAGGACTCAGTCACCTCTAGCAGGCTCCTGCAGCAACTCATGAAGACCACGGGGCACATGGGGAAAGTGAATACATATTTTAACCCCTGTCGGAACATTCGTGACCAGATCACGAAGCATGGAAGCGCGATTTTGGAGGAGATCTTCGTCAACATCGTCCTCGAAGGACCCGGGCCTGAGTGGAAGCCCTGCAAAGCGCTACTCCGACAAATGGGATTTACCTCAGAAGACGCACTATGCACCGCACTCCTAACTGAACAGCAGGACATGAAGTCGAGCAAGACAAGCTCAACGCTGCGTCGAGAGCGCCTCGCCTTCTACACCGACAATCGTGAAGATCGATGACAACGAAGGCGCCACTATTGCAAAATTTGCAAGGTCTTCGGACATTCAACGAATCGATGCAAATCCCGGTCCAACTATCGCCACCCAAATTTCACTTCGAGCCTCAACATCAAGCTTCTTGTCCTCCTGCACAATTGTCAAACACAATTTATATGTGTTATCGCAGTGTAGGCTATAGTGGGTTAGCCTATAGGGGGTACACAACTTTTAGGGTTTCATACTTGTACTGCAATGTTGTCTAGTTCATTCACTTCTTGTTTCTGACATGGTATTGAGAGCTTAGGTTCTAGACTTAAAAGCCCACCGTTCCGCTAGAGGTGCCCTCGTGCGCCCTTTTTTTTTTAGCACCCTCGTGCGCCTTTCCCTTAGTGCGCCCTCGTGCGCTCTCCTCTCACGCTGCCCGTGTGCAGCCCGCTAGCAGCCCGAGCGCGGCCCCGCCGTTTTAGCCGGTGTAGGAAAACTGCCGACTAGGGCGGCCCGATTCTTCTCACGAGCCCTAGCAGGCCTTCGCCTGTAGGCCCTTGCTAGCCTCTAGGCCGACGCGCGACCCGCAGCCGCCCGCCTGCAGGTCGCAGCCAGCACGCCGCGACGATCGCGCGTCGGCTGCTACAGCGCGCGACCCACACCCGCCGCTAGAACGCAGCCGCGGCCCGCGCGCCGCTGCACCCTAGGCGCCACCGCGCACCTAGCCTAGGCCCGCCGTCGCGCCGCCTTAGCTGCCCGACCCGCGTCGCCCGAGCCGCGCCGCCCGAGTCGCGCCGCCCGAGTCGCACCGCCCTAACCGAGCCGCGCCGCCCTGACCGAGCCGCGCCGCCCTACCTGCTGCAACCGCTCCTCCTGCTCCTACTACTACTACTATTTCTACTGCTACTGCTACTGCTACTCCTGCTCCTGCCACTATGGCCAATCCCACTGTTCTCACCTTTGACGCCGAGGGCCGCCCGATTAAGTTCGATGTCTGGCTTGATGACCTTCATCTGTTCCTCCAGATCACTGCCAAGGACAGTGTCTCACTGTACGACCACACGTCAGGCGCTGCTCCCACGCCTCCCGCTACTGCTGACAGTACTGCTCGCTCCCAGTGGCACATTCGTGATGCTCATGCCCGCCTAGCCGTTCGCAGTCACCTGCCGGTAGATGAGTGCGAGCACTTCGGCCAGCATAAGACCGCTAAGGAGTTGTACGACACAGTAGTCGCGCGCTACTCCTCCCCTGCCACTGCTGCTATAGGCCGTCTCTCATTGTCCTACCTCTTCCCCGACCTGTCCGCCTTTACCACTGTAGCTGACCTCATCACCCACCTCCGTACCAGTGATCTCCGCTACCGTGCCGCACTCCCCCCAGATTTCCTCGCCAAGAACCCCCCCCCCCCCCCCCCCCCGATGTACCTCACACTGTACCACCTTGTCACGCGCCTCCCCGACTCCCTTCACACAGTCAGGGACCACTTTCTAGCCCTCTCCCCCACTGACCTCACTCTCGACCTCCTCGAGAAGGAACTCCTAGCAGCTAAGAAGAGCATTGTAGCTGTAGGTGCCTCTCGTGGCGACCCTCGCGCCCCCTTCTTTGAGGGGTGCTCTCCCGTCCCCCTCCTCCCCTCCATTGCCTCTGCTGGTGCTGTCGACTTCCTCAGAGCTGAGGGGGTCAGGGTTGCGTCTGCTCCTAGTGGGAGGCGCAAGGGCGGCAGGGGCAAGGGGGGCAGGGGTGGTGGAGGTGGAGGCGGGGGCGGCGACGGTGGAGGGGGTGGAGGGGGCGGGGGTGGTGGAGGAGGTGGGAGTGGCGCGGGTGGTGGGGGGGTCGGTGGCGGCACAGGGGGTGGTGGAGGCGGCGGTGGTGGAGGTGGTGGGGGTGGTGGTGGTAGTAGTGGCGGCGGTGGAGCGGGTGGCGGGCGCGGTGGAGAGGTACAACGGGGGGGGTTAGGCGGTGGCCAGAGGCAGCAGGAGCAGCGTCCCGGTGAGACTCCCTCGCCCCAGCACCTCCGTGAGTGGTACTCTCAGCGTGGGGGGTCTGGGGGTGGGGGTACTTGCCCGTACGTCATCCGCACATGTGACCGCACTGGCCAGACTTGTGGGAGGTTTCACACGGCACAGCGCTGCTTCTTTTGCCTCGACAACGCCTGGCGCGAGCAGTTCCCTGACGCCTCTAAGCTACCCCACTGGGCTGATCTGCTTAAGAAGGGAATTGATATCTTTGCTCTTGATTATGATACTATCCTTGCTGCTATGTATGCATTGACTATTAGTGTTGAGGGTGACTGTTACCTGAGTGTACCACCCGACCCAGATATTGAGACCGGTGAGGCTGCAGCTCTAGGTGCTAGTGCGTCTGCTGCTCCAAGTCCTGGTGAGGCTGCTGCCCTAGGTGCTAGTGCGTTTGCGTCTGCTGGTACCGCACCTACTGAGGCACTTCACACCTTCACACTGGACTCAGGTGCTTCCCACTGTTTCTTTCGCGACCGCACTGCCCTAGAGCAGCTCCCTAGACCAGTTGCTATCTCCCTGGCTGACCCCTCAGGGGGTCCGGTCCTTGCGACCTCCACCACTGCCCTCCCTTGTCCTGCTGTCCCGTCTGGCACGCTGTCAGGCCTCTACCTCCCCTCGTTCTCTACGAACTTGGTGGCGGGGTCCGCGCTCCAGGACGCGGGTGTTCACCAGTTCACCGCGCTCGTCTCCAGCTCCGCCATCGGTTCCAGTCGGACTTTCCAGTCCTACGTCTGCACTCTGACAGAGGTGGCGAGTTTTCCTCTGACCTCTTGGCAGCCTACTGTGCGGAGCACGGCATCCGCCAGACGTTCACTCTCCCGGCCTCTCCGCAGTAGAATGGGGTTGCTGAGCGCTGAATTGGTCTTGTCATGGAGGTCGCTCATACCTCCATGATCCATGCGGCTGCCCCCCATTTCCTGTGGCCGTTTGCAGAGCAGTACGCCGCGCATCAGCTCAACCTCTGGCCCCGTGTCTCCGTTCCGGAGACCTCGCCTACCCTGCATTGGACGCGGGAGGTTGGCGACGCGTCGGTGTTCCGAGTCTGGGGATGTCGATCCTTTGTCCGCGACATGTTCGCGGACAAACTCTCCTCTCGTGCGGTTCCCTGTGTGTTCTTGGGCTTTGTCCCTGACGCACCAGGTTGGTGGTTTTACCACCCCACCTCGCGCCGTATCTTTGCCTCTCAGTACGTCACCTTCGACGAGTTGATACCGTTTTACCGTCTCTTCCCCTGCCACACTGCCCCGCTCCCCCCCCCCCCCCCCCCCGCCGCTCTTCCTCACCCCAGGTGTTCTGTCGGTAGACCCCCTCCCTCCCCAGGGTGCTACTCCCTCAAGTGTTTCCCAGGTAGACACGGTCGAGCCAGTCGGGGTAGCTGTTGACTCTGGTCCTGCGCGAGGTACTGAGTGTGCTGAGCGTGGTGGTGCTGGGTCTGGGGGCACTGAGACTGGGGGTGCTGAGCCTGGGGGTGCAGAGACTGGGGATGCTGGGCCTGGGGGTGCTGAGACTTTGGGTGCTGAGACTAAGGGTGTTGAGACTGGGGGTGCTGAGACTGGGGGTGCTGAGTCTGGGGCGCTCCCTCTTCACAACAGCTGCGTGAGTGGTACTCTCAGCGCCACAGCCTCCGTCGTGGCGCTGCTGGAGCTGGGGAGTCTGCTGGAGTCGGGGCTGGTGGCCTCGCAGGTACAGTGCCGCAGCCAGAGCCTTCCTCCCCTCACCGGCTACGTGAGTGGTACGCTCGGCGCTGCAGCCTCAGAAGTGGAGCTCCTAGCGTTGAGGTATCGCCAGCTGGAGGACCTGCTGCTGGAGGTACTACTGACACTGGTTATGCTGGAGGTGCTGCTAGTGCTGCTGGAGGTCCTGGAGGTACGGCTCGTACTGCTAGAGGTCCTGGAGCGGCTAGAGGTGCTGCTGGTTCTGCTGGAGGTTCTGGAGCTGCTGGAGGTACTGCCGGTGCTGGTGGAGGCCTTGGAGCTGTCGGAGGTGCTGGTGGTGCTGGTTTGGCTGGAGGTTCTGGTGCTGTCTCTGCTGCTTCCGGGAGAGGTTCATGGCCACGGCCGTACTTCGTTCCCCTCCTTCAGCACGTTCTAGGTCAGCCGCCTCCTCCTAGTCCTCCTCCCTCCTTAGAGTGTCCTCCGTCTGTCCTGTCGCAGTCCCAGCTCCCACCTCCCTCACCACTTCCTGGTCCTTCTCCCTACACTGGTTAGATAGGCGGTCTAACAGAGCGTCATGAGCCTAAGTCTTGTCCTATGTCGCGTCCTGTGTCACCAGCTCGTGCTACTCATACTGGTCGCCGTGGTCAGCGTGAGCGTCCCCCACCTGTGCCTGGCACACACTTTATGACTCTATGTGCACTGCTCCACAGCGTGTCCCTCTGCCGTCTCCTCCTGAGCCCTCTCTTCCTGTCCTTGCTGACGCTGAGTCTGACTCTCTTCGTGCCGCTAGTCCTACTGTCACGCGTCTCCTGGCCACTGTTGTCACGGACCCTTCCTTTGAGTCTGCTGCTGCGTCTGCCCTAGTTGCTGAGCTTGTCGACTTCGCTGCTCACTATCGTCTAGACTACGCTGCCAGTCTTCTTACTAAGTCTCAGTCTGTGTGTCCTCCGTCCGTCGGGGGTGAGTGTGCTCTAGGCACACACGTCCTTGAGGACAAACAAGAGGACCTTGAGTGTCTTGCAGCCGCTGCGCCTCATCTCGTGTCCATGCTGATTGCCCCTGAGGGAGACCTGGATGCTCCAAACATCCCGACCTGCGCTCTTATGCTGAGGTGATCGCGGGTGAGTACTCCTTTCACTGGCAATCAGCCATGGACGCAGAGATGGCTTCCAAGAAATCCACTGGCACTTACGTTGACGAGGTTCCCCCTCCTTGGGCGAACATCGTCAGTGGCATGTGGATTTTCACAGTGAAGCGGCCGCCGGGTTCTCCGCCTCTCTTCAAGGCTCGTTATGTTGCTCGAGGCTTCAGTCAGCAAGAGGGAGTAGACTTCTTTCAGACCTTCTCCCCCACCCCGAAGATGACCACTCTTCGGGTGCTACTGCACGTTGCTGCTCAGCGTGACTACGAGCTTCACTCTCTTGACTTCAGCACAGCTTTCTTGCAGGGCAGCCTGCACGTGGAGATCTGGCTGCGCCGCCCTCCTGGCTTCACTGGGTCGTTTCCTCCAGGTACCCAGTGGAGCCTCCGGCGGCTGGTCTACGGTTTCCGCCTGCTGCCACGTGAGTGGCACGACACACTGAGGACTACTCTTGCGGCACTTGGGTTCGCGCCCTCTACTGCTGACCCGTCGCTGACTCTGCGCACTGACACTTCGCTGCCGCCGTTCTACATCCTTGTGTACGTCGACGACTTGGTCTTTGCCACTGCTGACAGTGATGCTCTTGCCCACGTGAAGTTGGAGCTGCAGAAGAGACACACATGCAGAGACCTGGGTGAACTACCCAGCTACCTTGGCTTGCATATCACCCGGGACAGAGCACGCCGCACCATTACACTGACTCAGTCACACATGGTGCAGTAGGTCCTTCAGCGCTTCCGCTTCACCTGGTCCTCAGCACAGGCCACTCCTCTGGCTATAGGTCACTCCCTCTCAGCTCTGCCTTCGGATGAGTCCGTAGAGCCGAGTGGTCCTTACCCAGAGCTAGTTGGTTGCCTCATGTACCTGATGACGTGCACTCGTCCTGACCTAGCATACCCTCTTGGCCTTCTGGACCGCTACGTGGCTCCTGGCAGGCACCAAAAGGTGCACTAGGATGCTGCAAAGAGGGTATTGCGCTACTTGTGCAGTACATCGGGCATGGGGCTCGTGCTTGGAGGAGGGAGCTCACTTGTTCTCACTGGGCACTCAGACGCTTCTTGGGTTGACGAGCAGGCTACTCAGCGGTCGTCTCATGGTTACACCTTCAGCCTGGGCTCTTTTTCAGTTTCTTGGCGTTCTACTCGCTTGTCTTCTGTTCTCAGCTCCAGTTGTGAAGCTGAGATCTACGCCACAGTCATGGCTGCACAGGAGCTACGCTGGCTCACCTACCTGCTGACCGACTTAGGAAAGCGGCCTAGTTCTCCTCTAGTGCTGTACGTCAACAACAAGGCTGCCATTGCCTTGTGTGAGGAGCACAGATTGGAGCACAGAACGAAGCACATCGCTCTACCTTACTTCCTGGCTCGAGAGCTGCAGCAGTGCGGTCAGCTTCGTCTGCGTTACGTGGCCACTCAGGCCAGCACCATTGATATATTCACCAAGGCACTCCACTCTGGTGATCATCAGCGTTTCTGCACTTTGCTTGGGCTTGTGCCCACGTTTCCTCACTTGCTGTAGGCTTTGCCTGTACTATGATCTCTAGATATACATGCCTGCCTGTTTTCTTTGCTAGGTTGAGATCACCTTGTTGTTTGTACTGCATATATGCCTCTGCATGTGAACTGGCCCTGAGGCCCTTTGCTTGTGCTCGTAGTGTGTGGTGACGTTGTGATCCACCCTGAGCTTGTTTTTCTTTCTTGACTGGTATTGTGACCTCTTCTCTCCCCCACTTTGCTTATGGGGGTGTGTCAAACACTATTTATATGTGTTATTGCAGTGTAGGCTATAGTGGGTTAGCCTATAGGGGGTACACAACTTTTAGGGTTTCATACTTGTACTGCAATGTTGTCTAGTTCATTCACTTCTCGTTTCTGACAACAACAACAACAACAACAACACCAGCAGTTGACACAAGCACCCCAAGCGGGAGCTACCAGAACTGTGATCGCAAACATGGCGACAAGGCGTCGACCACGAGCTGCTACTCCGGACGAAGAGGAGGAACCCGCTGGCGAGCTAATTCAACCTGAAGAAGGGTGGAACAATCCCTTCATAGCAAGACCGGCACCAGCCGATACAACCGCGGGAAAGCTCACCCCACAATCACCAGCGCTTCATTCCTGTGGATGGAGAGAAGATGAATATTTTGAGAAAAGATATAAGGCGACCCTAGTGACACTGTGTCTCGCACTCCTCATGCGCAATAATAACGCCAACCACAACACCTGGTACCTGAACAGCTTCTGCGGCCAACAGATGGTGGAAACCGTTTGTTACATCTCAAACATCAGCCGCGCTCCCGCCACCTACGTCACTGTCGCCAACAACGAGCAACTTTGCACAAACGCACAGGGCATCATCGTACAGCAACACGCACATCACCTTCAATGACGTGCTCCTTGTGCCGGAATTGCGCTGCAATTTGCTGTCTACGGCACTACTCTCTGACTGTGGAGTCATGCTTGCCACAGATCCCTAAACACGCGACCTCATTCTCACCAACACTCCTCCTGACACACCGGTCGAGTCGCATAAATACTTCGGGCAAGCATGATCGCTCAACGAAGTCTACGTACTTGACTTCGACATACCTGACTGCAAAGCATCATCGGACGAGCTAGTGGATCTAGTCCCCCTGCATTTTTCCCACATGAACGTGGAGTCATGGCAGCAATTGGATGGGCGGCCCTGGATCTGCTGCAATCCTCACCCTCGTGACATAAATCTGCACTAGCCCGGACCTGATGGACTCCGCACCACCTACTTCACACCTACAGCAAGCACCACCGAAGATGTAGAGAGGGACCTTGCAGCAATCTAAGAAGCAGAGAGCGTTGAGGCAGAACCAGAAGGCGTGATGGAAATGGAGTTGGCTGTCACCACTAACTACATCTTCGGCACCGGAAACGAAGACCTCGGCACGAAGGAGCAGGAGCGCCCACACCACGAGCTGAAACGCTCCGCTGGATCCTGGAAGGACCAGAACCTTCGACGAAGAGAAGCGCATGCGCCCTTATCCCCGCGATGTCTATCTCACCATGGACAAGGCGTGGAAAGATCTTGACGCATTTGAGGAGCTTAGTGTCAAAGAGGAAGAAGAAAAGGCACAAGCCGAAAGGAAGGAAAGGCTATATCAGGAACCCATCGCAGCAGGATGGGACAAGGATTCGGTGCGACGCGGTGCATGGGGAGATGACGATGGCACTGGAGCAACATGGGCTTTGAGTACTCCTCGCCACAGTCCACTCCTTTGCCTACCGGTCACTCGCTCTCAGCTCTGCCTTCGGATCAGTCCGTAGAGCCGAGTGGCTCTTATCCAGAGCTTGTGGGTTGCCTCATGTACATGATGACCTGCTCTCGACCTGACCTCGCTTACCCTCTTTGCATCCTGGCTCGCTACGTTGCGCTCCGGAGACACCGACCAGAGCACTGGAAGGCCGCTAAGAGGGTGATGCGATACTTGTGCAGTACGTCGGGCATGGGGCTCGTGCTTGGAGGACGGGCTAGGGTTGTCCTCACTGGTCACGCAGACGCTTCTTGGGTTGACGACTTGGCTACGCAGCGGTCGTCACAGGGTTATGTCAAATTCATACTATATAGCTTGTATAGGCTATAGTGGGGAAGACACTATGGGGTACAGTTTCCTAGGGTTTCCTACTTGTACCCAACTTTGTGCTAGTTTATTATTCCTCAATTCTCACATGGTATAGAGCAGGTTCACTTGTGGGAACTTCCTAGGGCCCACCACTGAACTTCGAATTTTTTTTTTCTGCCCTGAGATCGAGTCGCTCCTGACCGAGGCACGCCTAGTGTGCCGCCCTCCCCTTAGCGACCCGTCGCGCCGCCCTCAGCAGCCCTCCCCCTCTCTCACGGCCCCTCGTGACCCCGTCGCCGCTCTCCTAGCGGCCCGTCGCGCCGCCCTCAGCGGCCCCTCCTCCACGGCCCCGTCGCCACCCTATCGCGGCCCCGTCGCCGCCCTATCGCGGCCCCAACGCCGCCCTCTTGCGGCCCCGTCGCCGCCCTATCGCGGCCCCGTCGCCGCCCTCTTGCGGCCCCATCGCCGCCCTCTCGAGGTCCCGTCGCCACTCTATCGCGGCCCCGTCGCCTCCCTCTCGCGGCCCCGTCACCGCCGTTCGCGGCCCTGTCGCCGCTCGTAGCGGCCCTGCTGCCGCCCCTCGCGGCCTCGTCACCGCCCTCTTGCGGCCGCGTCGCCGCCCTCTAGCGGCCCCCGTCGCCGCCCTCTTGAGGCCCCGTTGCCGCCCTATCACGGCCCCTTCACCTCCCTCTCGCGGCCCCGTCACCACCGTTAGCGGCCTCGTCGCGGCTCGTAGCGGCCCTGCAGCCGCCCCCCCCTCTCGGCCTCGTCGTCGCCCTCTCGCGGCCGCGTCGCCGCCCTCTAGCGGCCCCGACGCCGCCTCCTACACGGCCTCGACGCCGCCTCAAATAAGCCGCCCAGCAGCGGAGCCACCGAGCTGCCCAGCAGCAGAGCCGCCGAGCCGCCCAGCGGCAGAGCCGCCGAGCCGCCAAGTAGCCGAGCCGCCCGACAGCCCAACCGCCGAGCCGCCTGACCGCCAAGCCGCCCAGAAGCTGAGCCACCCAGCAGCCGAGTTGCCCAACAGCCGAGCCGCCTAGCCGCCGAGCCGCCCAACTGCCGAACCACCCAGTAGCCGAGTCGCCGAGCCGCCCGACTGCCGAGCCGCCCAGCAGCCAAGCCGCTGAGCCGCTACCAGTCCTACCAACGCGCCCCGGCCCTTCTTACTCGTACTGGTAAGCCCACTACTTGCTAGACCTCTGCACTCATGGCTACCCCCAGTGTTCTTACATTTGACACTAAGGGCCGTGCTGTTGACTTTGAGGTCTGGGTCGATGACCTCCAGCTGTTCCTCTAGTGGGATAGGGAAGACGGCCTCTCTCTGTTCCACCTCACCTCTAGTGCCTCCCCTGCCCCGCCTACTACTGCTGACAGCACTGTTCGCTCACGGTGGGCGACACGCGATGCTGCTCCCCGTCTTGCTGTGCGTCGCCACTTACCGACCACTGAGCGTGCACACTTTAGCAAGTACAAGAGTGCTCAGACCTTGTATGACGTTGTAGTTGCACGCTACTCTTCCCCTGCCACTGCTGCACTGAGCCGCCTCATGCTACCGTACCTCTTCCCTGACCTTGCTGCCTTTCCCACAGTCGCTGACCTCATTACGCACCTCCGCACTAGTGACACTCGCTACCGCGCTGCGCTTCCTGCTGAGTTCTGCGCCAAGAACCCCCCCCCCCCCCCCCCCTCCATGTACATCATTCTCTACTACATAGTCACCCGGCTCCCTGACTCTCTTCACATAGTCAGGGACCACTTCCTCGATGTTTGCCCCACCACTCTCATCGCTGACCTCCTCGAGAAGGCCCTCCTAGCGATAGAGAAGAGCATAGTCGCTGTAGGAGCCTCTCGTGGTGACCCTTGCACCCCCGTCTTTGAGGGGTATTCTCCCTCCCCCCTCTTGTCCTCTGTTGCCTCTGTTGCTGCGACCGACCACGTTGGTTTCAAGTCGGTCGGCACTGCGTCTGCCCCGAGCAGGAAACGCCGCACCTGCAGGGGCAAAGGGGGCAAGGGCACTGGAGGGGCTGGAGGGGGCGGTGGAGGTGGTGGTGGAGGCAGTGGAGGGAGTGGGGGTGGTGGTGGGAGTGGTGCCGGGGGTGGCGGCGGCGGCGGTAGCAATGGAGGAGGCGGAGGCGGTGGAGATGGAGGAGGGAGCGGAGACGGCGGAGGTGGCAGAGGAGGCGGAGGTGGAGGAGGCGGCGGAGGCGGCGGCGGCTGCGGTGGTGGAGCGGGTCACGACTCTGCGCAGAGGAGTGGCTCAGGTGGTGGTCCGCGCCAGCAGCAGCGGAGTGGTGTGACCCAGTCCCCTCAGCAGCTTTGTAAATGGTACACTGCGCGTCAGCGCGGTGGGGGTTTTGGTCCCTGCGTTTACGTCCTCCGTACTGGCGACCGAACTGGAGAGCAGTGCGGAGGCCCGCACTCCACCCAGTGCTGCTTTGGTCGCCTGACGGACGCGTGGCGTCGCCAGTTCCCTGAGGCATCAGAGATCCCTCGCTGGGGAGATCTGACTAAGGCCGGGGTTGCTATCTTTGATCTTGACTTTGATGCTATTCTTGCTGCCATGTATGCTGTTGAGACTAGTGTTGCGGGTGACCGTTACCTGTGTGTACCGCCTGACCCGGGCATTGAGGCCGCTGCTCTAGGTGCTGGTGAGGCTGCTGCTCTAGGTGCTAGTGCGTCTGCTACCTCAGGTGCTCGTGAGTCTGCTCTCTCAGGTACTACGTTGGCTGAGGCCTTACACACCTTCACCCTTGACTCGGGTGCGTCCCGCTCCTTCTTTCAAGACCGCACCACTCTTACGCCGCTCAGTCGGCCGGTTGCAGTCTCCCTGGCGGACCCCTCTGGGGGTCCTGTCCTTGCTAGCTTCTCCACTATCTTACCGTGAGAAGATAACTACTACAACGGGAGCTTAGAGTACTGGCTAGGCACGTGTGCTCGTGTGATGTCTGCGTTCGTTGGTCCTTAGACGTTTTCCTAGTGCTCACACTGGTTGCTAGTTTACGGGGCAATTTGGCAAGAGTTTTACTAGAGAAAGTTGTCAATAATGGTACAATGAAGTTGGCAATGCAAGACTACATAAGAGCTAGCATTCAGGTTGGTCGACTGCCAGCACAGCATGGTCGACCGCGTTCCAGCACGACTTGGTCGACCACGCTACAGCAGTGCAAAGTCGACAGCTTGCCAACGCTGCAGGTTGACGGTGTGCCAGCATTGCTCACGCAGGACAGCAGTGCACCCGCTTTGCAGGTGCGCGCAGATGATTGGCATGCAAAGTCTCGTCACCTGCACAGCGCACACACCACGTCAACCTCGGGCTAGCGACTGCCTCTGATCCGCCACGTCGACCTCGGGATACCACCATGGAGGTTGGTCTCGCCAACTTCGCCTGGGTGACCGTCGCACTCCTTCGCAGAAACTCGTCACCCAGGTATCCTGGTCGACCGGGCAACTATGTCGACCAGCTGCTCCTGTATGTGCTCGTCGACCTCCCAAGTCGACAACCACACCAGGTCGACCTCACCAGGTCGACCACTCCTCCGGTCGACCAGATCCAGGTCGACGTCACTCCTGGTGGACCAGTGCAGTTGTCAGCTACCCAAGTCGGCGTCACCAGGTCGACGCCCCTTCTACGTCGGCGCCGACTTCCAGACTGACCTCTTGAAGTTGGCGACCTCCCAAGTCAGCGCCGACTTGCAAAGTCGGTGACCTTGCAAGTCGGTGACCTTGCAAGTCGGTGACCTTGCAAGTCGGTGACCTTGCAAGTCGGTGACCTTGCAAGTCGGTGACCTTGCAAGTCGGTGACCTTGCAAGTCGGTGACCTTGCAAGTCGGTGCCGACTTCCAGGTCGACATGCCACATCGCCGACCACCAGTTGAAGTCGGCCGCTGGCTTCCCAAGTCGGCGGTATTGCAGTGGCGCCGTGCAAGTCGACCAACCCCGTCGACCAGCTCGTCCAAGTCGGCGTCGCCCACTGCTGCAAGTCGGCTGTACCTTCCGTACACCCCACCACGAAGTCGGCTCCGCCCAAGCGTGGACGGGGCCAACACACAACTCCCGTTGACACTCCCCTGCCGCGTTCACGCTTGGCCCCCCCAAGTCCACTCGGCAGTACTCCTCGGAGAATAGCTCGTCGACGTGCACCCAACAGACAGCACGTCGTCCACCGCACCAGCCATGCAAGAGGGCATGGCACCTACTGCTGCACGTTGTCATCTTCGTCGCCCACGTCGGCCAAGCGCACCTGGCCGATGGCGATGGAGCACCGGTTGAAGGCCGGATAGTGCAGCACCTTCGTCAGGAAGTCGGCCGGCTGCTCAGTGGTCGGGATGTACCTCAGCGAGAACTTCCCGCGCTTCACCATGTGCTGCAGCCAGGCCTGTCGCCGCTCCATGTGCTTGAGGTTGCCCGTCAACCCCATGCCCTCGACGACTGTGATGGCCGACTTGTTGTCCACCCGAAGGACGGTCGGCTTCCCGACATCCAGCTGCCGGAACTCTGCAAGGAGGAAGCGAAGTCGGCTTCCTTCCTTGCCGGCCTCGGTGGCTGCCACGTACTCCGACTCAGTCGATGACAACGTCGCACACTTGATGCGCTGGCTCGACCAGGAGACTGCGGCCCCTCCATAGACGAACACGTAGCCACCCGTGCTCGTCCTATTCTGCTTGTCACCGGCGTCGTCGGCGTCCACGTAGCCGACCAGCTCCAGCGACTCAGGTCCACCGCCGAACTCCAATGCGGTGTCGCGCGTATTGGCGAGGTAGGCGAGGCAGCGGTCGACCTCGCGCCAGTGCTGGTCGCTCCTCACCGTGAGGCCGCTCCCCAGCTTGCTGCAGGCGAAGGCGATGTCCGGCCTTGTCGTCGTTGCCGCGAACTGCAGCGAGCCGACCTTCTGCCGGTACTCCTCTTCGTGCCGCTCCTGTGCCTCCTCGTCATCGAACGTGAGCTCGGCGTAGGCATCGACCGAGACCGGCGTCTTCGGGGTGCGCCCGGTCTGCTCCTCGTCGATGAAGCGCCTACGAAGCTTGTCGGCATAGACCTGCTGGTGCAGCCACAGCTTCCCCGCCGACCTGTCGCGGACGATCTCCAGCCCGAGGTACTTCTGCACCGGCGAGATCTCACGCAGCTCGAAGGCGGCTTCCAGAAGTTCCTTCAGCTCCTTCAACATCGCGGCGCTACTGCTGGCGGCAAGTAGGTCGTCGACGTAGACCAGCACCCAGCAGGCCACTCCGTCCTTTCCGTCCTTGAAGTAGAGAGCCTCGTCGACCTGGCTCTTCTTCCACCCGACGCCGACCAGCACGTCATTGAGCGCCAAGTACCATAGCAGCGGCGACTGCTTTAGCCCGTACAGGCTCTTCAGCAGCTTGCACACCCGGCCGGTCCCGTCGTTGAAGTAGTCCGGCTGGGACATGTAGAGCACCGTGTCGAGCTTGCTCTGCAAGAAGGCGTTCTTCATGTCGAGCTGCATCAGGTTGAGGTTGCGGACGGCGACGATGCTGAGGAAGATCCTCAGCGTGACGTAGCTGCCCACCGGCGCGAACGTCTCGTCGTAGTCGGCGCCATACACCTGCGTGAAGCCCTTCACAACCAGCCTCGCCTTCTCGCGCTCGACGGTGTCGTCGACGTGGTACTTCGTCGTCAACACCCACCGGTTCTTCATGACGTTCACTCCCGGCGGACGTTCGACCAACTCCCACGTTCCCATGTTGAGGAGGCTGCGAATCTCCTCCTCCATGGCGGCCTTCACCGCCGGGCCCTTCCAGCTTGCCAACGCCTCCTTCACCGTCATCGTCGAGATGTCCCAACGGTGCTCGGGGTCGGCTAGCATGTCGGGGTTGAGCTCTGGAAACTCCTCATCCTCCTCGGCATCGTCGTACAGCAGGTCGTCGGCCTCATCGTTTACGTCGTACACTGTGGTGAAGGCAGCGGGGACGAAGAAGTCAGGCGGTCTCCGAAGTCGGCCTGAACTCTGTGGTCCTGGCCGGACCTCCTCGGCGTCCCCTCTATCGTTGCTGTTGTCGCTGCCCTCGGCGTCCTGCTGCTCCTCAGCCGGCGTCCCAGCCGACTTCTCTCCTATGGTCGGCTCCCCTGCCGACTGCCCGGTCGCCGACTGCTCCTTGGTCGGCGTCACTGCTGCCTGCTCTTTTGTCGGCCGCTGGTCCTCGACCTGCTTCTCGACCTGCTCCTCCCCTGTCCACGTCGACTGCAATCCCACGTCGACCTGCCGCTCGTCACGTCGGCCACCGGCGATGCACTTGGCCGAAGGCGACGTCCCACTACTCCCCTCATCGCCGGAGGCCGACACCGAGGTCAGCCCACGCAGTTCGGCCACGAGGGGAGGGGCAGGGGTCGGAGGGGGAGGGGTAGGGGGGCGGACGTCCTCGACGTCCGTAATAGCAAGCTCACCGACCTCGGCAAGCAGTGGCAGCGTCGCCGACGAGGTGTCAGAGGGCGGGGTGGGCGACGAGCGGCCGGACACCGACCCGTACTCCGTCTTCCACTCGGCCAGCGACAGCTCCTCGTAGAACACCACATCCGACGTGGTGACCACCCGGTCGGCGTCGACGTCGAGGAGCTCCCAGCCCTTCCTCGCCGCTGACACGCCAAGGTGCAGGCCCCACCTGGCCTTCGGCTGCAGCTTCCCACCACGCTGCTGCTCGGTGACTAAGAACTGCGCCATGCAGCCCCACACCCGTGCCAGCGACAAGTCGGGCTTCTTCCCGGTCAGCAGTTGGTACGGCGTCGTCCCCGGCGGCAGCGCCGACCTCTCAAGGCAGTTGCGGACCCAGACGGCCTGCCGCAGAGCGAGGTGCCACCAGTGGTGCTGCACGCCCATGTGCAGCAGCATTGTCCGCACCGACTCCACCACCGTCCTCATCTCCCGCTCCGCCATGCCGTTCTGCTGCGGGGTGTATGGGCAGGTCAGGTCGTGGACGATCCCCTTGCCGTTCACGAAGTCGGTGAACTGCTTCCCGAGGAACTCCCCTCCCCGGTCAGAGCGCAGCATTAACACCGACCTCTTCGTCTGCCGCTCAGCCACTGCCAGCCACTGCACGAACGCCGGCAACGCATCTGACTTCTTTGTGACCGGCTTCACCCACACGTAGCGGGTCTTGCGGTCCTTCAGCAACAAGAAGTACAGGCTGCCATCCTTGGCAGCCACGCGGAATGGCCCGCACAGGTCGATGTGCACGACGGCCAGCACATCGTCGGCGTCGGAGCCTTGGTCGGGGAAGGTGTGCCGTGCCAGCTTCCCGCCGACGCACGAGACACACGGGGAGTCGGCGCCCGTCGCCGACTTGGGGTCCAGCCCAATGGCGACCTCGTTCTTCGCCGAGCTCCGTATGGTGTCCATGCCGACATGTGCAAGCCGGGCATGCATACGGTCCGGCGTCGACTTCGTCTTCGAGACGATCGCCCGCAGAGCCACAACCTCCGTCGTGGGCGACGTCGACCTCGTTGAGCAGGGACGCAGGTCGGTGCAGAGGACACGCCCGGAGTACGTCGCCCGACCGAGCACCTCTCCCGTTGCTGAGACGAGCACCATCCCGTCGCCGTCCTCTTGCAGCTTCACGCCGTGCTCCTTAAGCTGGCCGGACGACAGCAAGTTCGCCCGCACACCCGGGACGTACAACACGTCGGGGATAAGCACCTGCTTCCCGGCCTCCCCTTGCAGGGCGACGGTGCCGCTGCCCTGAACGTCCTGCAGCGCCCCATTGAAGCCGCGCACGTGCTTAATGGAGCCACTCGGCTGCAGGTCAACGAAGGCTTCCTTCGTTCCCATCAGGTGGTGGGAGCAACCGCTGTCGAGCAGGACCACCGCCGGGTTCGCCTGCACAGCCGCCGCCACCGCCTGGAAGTCCTCTCCGGCCTCCGGCGCCAGAGAGATGGTCGGCTCCACGATGCCGACCAGCGAGCACGACGCCATTTTGTCGTCTCGCCCCTTGCCGCCTGCAACGAAGTTGGCGTCCTTCGCCGAAGTCGATGCCTTGGTCGACTGTTTCTCCTTGCGCGGATGATTTCCTCCACGACGAAGACGACGGCTGCCAGACCTCCCGCGGCCGCCTTTGTCGTCGTCGTCGGAGTCACTGCGGTCGGGACAATCGAAGGAGAGGTGATCGGGGCTGTGGCAGATCCAGCACTCCCGACGTCGACCTCCTCCTCCTCGACCGCCGTCCTTGGTCGACTTCTTCTCGACCTCCTTGGTCGACTTCCAGCTACCGCTCCCGCCGCCACCAGACTGTCCGCGCTGTCCTGGTCGGCCTCCTTGTTTCGCACGGGCGACGAAGTTGGCCTGCGCCAAGAGCTCCTGCGATCGCTGAGCCTCCTGCATCGCCTCGTCCTGCAGGATGTATGAGGTCAGGTTGTCCTCGTTGAGCATCGCCCTTGTGCTCGGCGCCATAGACAGCCGCTTCAGCAGGTTGTAGCTGCTAGAGAGACCCTGCATGACATGGGTGATTTACGACGCCGTAAAGTACTGCGCGCCGGCCATCCTGATGGTGGCGAGAATTCGCCTGGCTCGGTTGCAGTAGTCGGTCGCACTCTCCTCGTCGCCCATACGCAGGTGTGTCAGCTGTCCCTCCAGCTGGGCGATGAACAGGTCGTCGGTGACCTGGTACGTCGACTCAATGAAGTGCCACGCCCGGTGGCCAGCGTCGAGGTACTCCCGGCACCACTTCAAGGCGATCTGCACGCCCGGCGAGCAACACCGCGAGATGACCGTGAAGGTCAACAGCTGCACGGCGCGAAACTCTGCACGCAGGTCGGAGTGGTGCTCACTCGGCGTCGCCACGGTCCCTCGGGCGAAGCCGATCAGCCCGGCCATCTCCAGCTGGGGCTCGATGGCTTCCTTCCAGGTGAGAATGTCGGGTCGACCGACCAGCGGAGGGGTGACCGAGATCCTGTCCGGCGTAAACTTGAAGTAGCCGTAGCTCGGTGCAATCCCACCTCCCGTCACCTGGGACGCCGTCATCGGCGACAGCCCACTTCAACGCCCACCGCCGTCACCATGTGAGGAGCCTGCAGCCACCGACGACTGCATCCCTCTCGCCTGAACGCCGCCGGCTGCACTGGCGTGTATCACACCTCGTTGCCTCGACGTGCCTCCCACATTGCTGCCGACCTGACCTCCACCGGCGTTGACGCCCACATCGACGCCGCCGTCGTTGTTCACCGGTCGAGGAGAGGCAGGTCGAGAAGGGGGATGCTCCGCCGCCCACACGGAGCGGAGTCCGGCCTCGACGACTGCCCAGGGTATCGCCCCATACTCCTGGGCCTCATGGCGTCTCCTCGCATCCTCCAGCCGTCCCTCCAGGGTGTCCATCACCTCGGCGTCGCCTACGCGCACGCTAGTGACTTCACGGCTGCCGGTCTACGAACACGATCGGTATGTGCTAAGTCGGCTAGACTGAACTACGTCGCGTGTTCGATCCACGCTCACCGCACCATGAGAAGATAACTACTACAACGGGAGCTTAGAGTACTGGCTAGGCACGTGTGCTCGTGTGATGTCTGCGTTCGTTGGTCCTTAGACGTTTTCCTAGTGCTCACACTGGTTGCTAGTTTACGGGGCAATTTGGCAAGAGTTTCACTAGAGAAAGTTGTCAATAATGGTACAATGAAGTTGGCAATGCAAGACTACATCAGAGCTAGCATTCAGGTTGGTCGACTGCCAGCACAGCATGGTCGACCGCGTTCCAGCACGACTTGGTCGACCACGCTACAGCAGTGCAAAGTCAACAGCTTGCCAACGCTGCAGGTTGACGGTGTGCCAGCATTGCTCACGCAGGACAGCAGTGCACCCGCTTTGCAGGTGCGCGCAGATGATTGGCATGCAAAGTCTCGTCACCTGCACAGCGCACACACCACGTCAACCTCGGGCTAGCGACTGCCTCTGATCCGCCACGACGACCTCGGGATACCACCATGGAGGTCGGTCTCGCCAACTTCGCCTGGGTGACCGTCGCACTCCTTCGCAGAAACTCGTCACCCAGGTATCCTGGTCGACCGGGCAACTATGTCGACCAGCTGCTCCTGTATGTGCTCGTCGACCTCCCAAGTCGACAACCACACCAGGTCGACCTCACCAGGTCGACCACTCCTCCGGTCGACCAGATCCAGGTCGACGTCACTCCTGGTCAACCAGTGCAGTTGTCAGCTACCCAAGTCGGCGTCACCAGGTCGACGCCCCTTCTACGTCGGCGCCGACTTCCAGACTGACCTCTTGAAGTTGGCGACCTCCCAAGTCGGCGCCGACTTGCAAAGTCGGTGACCTTGCAAGTCGGTGACCTTGCAAGTCGGTGACCTTGCAAGTCGGTGCCGACTTCCAGGTCGACGTGCCACATCGCCGACCACCAGTTGAAGTCGGCCGCTGGCTTCCCAAGTCGGCGGTATTGCAGTGGCGCCGTGCAAGTCGACCAACCCCGTCGACCAGCTCGTCCAAGTCGGCGTCGCCCACTGCTGCAAGTCGGCTGTACCTTCCGTACACCCCACCACGAAGTCGGCTCCGCCCAAGCGTGGACGGGGCCAACACACAACTCCCGTTGACATACCGTGCCCGGCAGCCCCCTTTGGCACCCTGTCAGGTCTCTACCTCTCCTTGTTCTCTACGAACTTGGTGAGTGGAGCGGAACTACAAGATAGGGGGGTTGACCAGTTCACTCCTGCGAGTCAGCGGGTGACCCACTGCACGTGTGCTCGGACAGGCCGACACTTGGCCACGTTCACCCGTCGGCCAGGGTCGAGCCTGTACACACTGAGTACTGAATCTCCTCCGGCTGCTGAGTCAGGCCAGGTAGCTGCGTCGAGTCAGGTGTTTGCTGCAGCGTTCAGGTCTGTTCCTGAGTCTCCTCCCTGCTCGTGTCGTCTAGTGTCCCACCAGACTCTCCTCTTGCACCATCGCCTTGGTCACCTCTCCCTGCCTCGTCTCCGAGGCATGGCCTCCTGTGTCCTTGTCTCTGGTCTCCCTCAGTCTCTCCCTCCCCTACCTCCGGGGCCTCGCCCTACTTGCGTCCCCTGCGTCAAGGGGCGACAGTGCGCCGCCCCTCACTCCTCTGAGTTTCCTCCGACAGAGGCTCCGCTACAGACCCTCCACATGGACGTGTGGGGCCCGCCTGCGTCCATGGGCAGGCGCACGAGCGTTACTTCTTGCTGGTGGTTGAAGACTAGTTGCGTTACACCACAATCTTCCCCTTGCGCAGCAAGGGTGACGTCACTGAGGTGTTGATCGACTGGATCCGCGCAGCTCCTCTCCAGCTGTGGGAGAATTTCGGCTTGGACTTTCCAATTTTGCGTCTGCACTCGGACAGAGGCGGAGAGTTTTCCTCTGCCCATTTGGGAGCCTTGTGTCGTGCACAGGGCATCCGCTAGACCTTCACGCTTCCAGCCTCTCCACAGCAAAATGGGATTACTGAGCGCCGCATTGGCATGGTTATGGACGTCGCTCGTACGTCCATGATGCATGCGGCTGCCCCCCATTTTCTGTGATCGTTTGCGGTTCAGTATGCCGCGCATCAGCTCAACCTTTAGCCTCGGGTCTCCTTGCCAGAGACCTCCCCCACCTTGCGGTGGACGGGGAAGGTTAGCGATGCGTCTGCGTTTCGGGTCTGGGGATCTCGGGCATTTATCCGCGACTTGTCTGCGGACAAGCTGTCCCCCCTGTGCTATTCCCTGCGTCTTCTTTGGCTTCCCCCCTGACGCGCCTGGGTGGCAGTTTTACCACCCCACCACGCGTCGTGTTTTGTCCTCCCAGGACGTCACCTTTGACGAGTCGGTGCCTTACTACCGTCTCTTCCCCTACTGCACTGCGCCCCTTCCCCCGCCGCCGCTCTTCCATGCGACAGGTCCTCCCCCAGTAGACCCCCTCCCCCCTCAGGGTCCTGCCACGTCAGGTGTGTCCCAGGTAGACGCAGTCGATCCTATCGAGGTAGCTGTTGACTCTGGTGCTGCTAGAGGTGCTGAGCCTACGGGTGCCGGGTGTGGAGGTGCTGAGTCTAGGGGTGCTGAGACTAGGGGTGCTGAGTCTGGGGGTGCTGAGCTTGGGGGTGCTGGATCTGGGGGTGTTGAGCTTGGAGGTGCGGAGCATGGGGGTGTGGAGCCTTGGGGCGCTGGGTCTGCTCGTGTGGCCTTCGGCGGTGCTTCTTCGAGGTGGGAGCCACTCTCTCCACAGGAGCTGCGCGAGTGGTTTGCCCGCCGCTGGAGCCGTGCTTCTCGAGCAGGAGGTACTACTATTGCTGCTGGTCCCGCTGGTGCTGCCGCTGGGGGTACTGGTGCTGTCCCTGCTGGTTCTCGAGACGCTGCCCGGCGGAGGCTGTAGTTCGTTCCGCTCCTGGAGCAGGTTCTTGGTCTCCCGCCCTCTACTGGTCCTACTCCTCCCTTAGAGTGTCCACCGCCTGCCTAGTCACGGTCACAATTACAGCCCGCCTCCCCCCTACCTGCTCCTTCTCCCTACACTGGTCCTACTGGCGGTCTTGCTGAGCATCGTGAGCGTGCGTCTCGTCCTGCGTCGCCTTTTCGTGCTGCTCGCACTAGTGGTCGTACTTCGCGTCCGCGTCCTCCTACAGTCCCATGCACACACCAGATGGCGCTGCGTCCTTCCACTGCTCCTCTGGGAGTCCCGTTGCCGTCTCCTCTAGATTCCTCTCTTCCTACTCTTGGTGACCCATAGTCTGACTCTCTTTGTGCTGCCAGTCCTTCTGTCACACGTTTCGTGGCTATTGATGTCACTTACCCTTCCTTTGAGTCCACTCCTGCGTCTGCCCTAGTTGCTGAGCTTCTCGACTTTGCTGCTTGCTGTCGTCTAGACTACGCTACTAGTCTAGTTGCTGGGTCTCAGTCTGTGTGACCTCTGTCCGTCGGGGGTGAGTGTGCTCTTAGCACGGACGTCCTTGAGAATGGGCAGGAGGAGTTCCAATGCTTTGCTGCTGCTTTGCCCCATCTCGTGTCCACGCTGATTGCCCCTGAGGGAGACCGGGATGCACCAGACATCCCGACTCCTCAATCGTACGCTGAGGCGATTGAGGGTCCCTCTCAGTGGCAGTCGGCCATGGATGCAGAGATGGCTTCTTGGAAGTCCACAGGCACCTACGTCGACGAGGTCTCCCCACCTGGGGCGAACATCGTCAGTGGCATGTGGATTTTCAGGGTGAAGCGGCCGCCGGGTTCTCCGCCTGTCTTCAAGGCGCGTTACGTGGCTCGAGGCTTCAGTCAGCGGCAGGGAGTTGACTACTTTCAGACCTTCTCTCCCACCCCAAAGATGACCACTCTTCGGGTGCTGCTGCACATAGCTGCTCAGCGCGACTACGAGCTTCACTCTCTTGACTTCAGCACGGCTTTCCTGCAGGGCAGCCTGCACAAGGAGATCTGGCTGCGCCGCCGACCTGGTTTTACTGGGTCGTTTCCTCCTGGTACCCAGTGGAGCCTCCGGCGGCCAGTCTACGGTCTCCGCCAGGCGCCACGTGAGTGGCACGACACACTGAGGACTACACTTGTGGCTCTTGGGTTTGCTCCCTCTACTGCCGACCCGTCGCTATTTCTACGCACCGACACCTCTTTGCGGCCGTTCTACATCCTCATGTACGTCGACGACTTGGTCTTTGCCACTGCTGACACTCCTGGACTACCCCACGTGAAGTCGGAGCGGCAGAAGAGACACACGTGCACAGACTTGGGTAAACTGCGCAGCTACCTTGGCTTGTAGATCACTGGGGACAGAGCACAGCGCACCATTAGTGTGACTCAGTCACACATGGTGCAGCAGGTCTTTCAGCGCTTCGAGTTTACGTACTCCTTGCCAAAGGCCACTCCTCTGTCTACTCGCCACTCGCTCTCAGCTTTGCCTTCGGATGAGTCCGTAGAGTCGAGTGGCCCGTACCCAGAGCTTGTGGGCTGCCTCATGTACCTGATGACCTGCACACGACCTGACCTTGCATACCCTCTTAGCATCTTGGCACGCTATGTTGCTCCTAGCACACAAAGGCCAGAGCACATGGCTGCAGCGAAGAGGGTGTTGCGCTACTTGTGCAGTATGTAGAGGATGGGGCTCGTGTTTGGAGGGCGTTGTCGAGTGGTCCTCACAGGTCACGCTGACGCTTCTTGGGCTAACGACCAGGCTCTAAAGCGGTCGTCACAGGGTTACACCTTCAGCCGTGGCTCCGGCTCTGTTTCGTGGCAGTCTACCCGCTCGTCTTCTGTTCTCAGCTCGAGCTGTGAGGATGAGATCTACGCAGGGGCCATGGCTCCACAGGAGCTACGCTGGCTCACCTACCTTCTGATTGACCTAGGAGAGCCGCCTCGTTCTCCTCCAGTTCTGTATGTAGACAACAAGGCCATGCTGACCTTGTGTTGGGAGCAAAGACTGGAGCACAGAACGAAGCACATTGCTCTTCGCTACTTCCTTGCTTGTGAGCTGCAGCAGCGTGGTCAGCTGCGCCCAACTTACGTGGCCTCCGAGGCCAACACTCCTGATATCTTTACCTAGGCACTTCCGCCTTGTGATCATCAGCGCTTCTGTACGATGTTAGGTCTTGTGCCTACTTGGCCTCACTTGCTCACTTCTTGACCTTGCTTGTACTGTGATCTTTCTATACCTGCACTTGCTTGTTTGCCTGTATATATGATCTTGCATGTGAACTTGCCTTTTGGCCTTGCTCCTGTGCTCGGATTGTGTGGTGACTTTGTGATCCACCCTGAGATTGCTTTACTTTGCTTGACTGGTGTTGTGACCTCTTGTTCTCCCCCATTTTGCCTATGGGGGTGTGTCAAACTCATATTATATAGCTTGTGTAGGCTATAGTGGGGTAGACACTATGGAGCACAGTTTCTTAGGGTTTCCTACTAGTACCCAACTTTGTGCTAGTTCATTATTCATCAATTCTCGCAGGTTACATCTTCACCCTTGGCTCCGGCTCTGTTTCGTGGCGTTCTACCTGCTCGTCTTCTGTTCTCTGCTTCAATTGTGAGGCTGAGATATACGCAGAGGCTTGGTTGCACAGGAGTTACGCTGGCTCACCTACCTGCTGACCGACTTGGGAGAGTCGCCTCGTTCTTCTCCAGTTCTGTACGTCGACAACAAGGCCATGCTTGTCTTTTGTCAGAAGCACAGACCGGAGCACAGAACGAAGCACATTGCTCTGCGCTACTTCCTTGCTCAAGAGTTGCAGTAGCCTGATAGGGAAATCATGATCCGTTTTGCCAGCCCGATCCTTCTACAACGTCGCCAGAGTTTCTATTTATGTCTACAAACGAAGCTCGTCCTTTTCAAACTCTGTGATTTTTGTGTGGGAAACTCCTTGCACTATGAATGGATGCCCCACAAAATTTGAGCTCAACCTAAAATAGAGATACATAAATAATGTGCATTAGCGCCGTCGTCTCGTATTTAGCGCAAACTTTAATTGATCCGTGCACGTGGGGAAGATGCATGATTTTTCATATCATGATTTATACATTATAAAAAAATGCATACTTTATCATGTGGTTGCATATAAAAAGTGCATCACTCTATTGGAGAATCTAATAGTACTGTTTATGTATGGGTTTTATACTCATGTTTAGTTTTTTGCTAATACACAACAACGAAGCGCAATGGAATGTTGAAATTTACCAAACCGCCGAATTTCCGTAGCGCAATGTTTCGATTTGATTTTCTCTCGTGCCTCGGAGGAATTGAATTTCAGGCTGTAAACAACACGCAAGATTTCCGTGAGGGCAATATTTAGTACGTGAAAATTCCGTTGGTGTTTCCACTCGTTCACGCCTGAAAGTTCTGGCCGTGTTCTGCAGGCGCATCAGCTCTGGTGCGCCGGAGACTCGGACTGATGCGAAAACGATTGGCCAATTGTGAAAGAGAGAACGAGAATGAAATGACTATGGAAGAAGTGAGTACAAATAGGAAACCCTAATTGGGTTGTACCCCCTATGGGATACCCCACTATAGCCTACACAATAGTATAAGCTATATAGTTCTGACACACCCCCATAGGCAAAGTGGGGGAGAACAAGGGGTCACAGGACCAGTCAAGCAAAGCAAAGCAAAGCTCAGGGTGGATCACAAAGTCACCACACATTCCGAGCACAAGTTCAAGGCCACATGGCCAGTTCACATGCAAGATCATATATAGAGATATACAAGAGTCAAGTAAGCAAGAGCAAGAGTATATATAGGCGAAGGTACAAGCAAGGTCAAGAGGAGAGCAAGTGAGGCAAGACAGGCACAAGACCCAACTGCGTGCAACAACGCTGATGATCACAAGGCGCAAGTGCCTTGGTGAAGACATCAGCAGTGTTGGCCTCAGAGGCCACGTACGCAAGTCGCAACTGTCCACGCTGCTGTAGCTCACGAGCAAGAAAGTAGCGGAGAGCAATGTGCTTCGTTCTGTGCTCCAGTCTCTGCTCTCGACACAAGGCCAGCATGGCCTTGTTGTCTACGTACAGGACTGGAGGAGAACGAGGCTGCTCTCCAAGGTCGGTCAACAGGTAGGTGAGCCAGCGTAACTCCTGTGCAGCCATAGCCCCGGCGTAGATCTCAGCCTCACAACTGGAGCCGAGAACAGAAGACGAGCGGGTAGCCCGCCACGAAACAGAGCCGGAACCAAGGCTGAAGGTGTAACCCTGTGACGACCGCTGCGTAGCCTGGTCGTCAGCCCAAGAAGCGTCCGCGTGTCCAGTGAGGACCACTAGACTGCGCCCTCCAAGCACTAGCCCCATGCCCGACGTACTGCACAAGTAGCGCAACACCCTCTTCGCTGCAGCCATGTGCTCTGGTCGGTGTCTCCCAGGAGCAACATAGCGTGCGAGAATGCTAAGAGGGTATGCAAGGTCAGGTCGTGTGCAGGTCATCAGGTACATGAGGCAGCCAACAAGCTCTGCATACGGGCCACTCGACTCTACGGACTCATCCGAAGGCAGAGCTGAGAGCGAGTGGCGAGTAGGCAGAGGAGTGGCCTGAGGCGAGGAGTACGTGAAGCCGAAGCGCTGAAGGACCTGCTGCACCATGTGTGACTGAGTCAGGGTAATGGTGCGGCGTGCTCTGTCCCGGGTGATCTGCAAGCCAAGATAGCTGCGCAGTTCACCCAGGTCAGTGCACGTGTGTCTCTTCTGCAGCTCGGACTTCACGTAGGCGAGTCCAGCAGTGTCAGCTGTGGCAAAGACCAAGTCGTCGACGTACACGAGGATGTAGAACGGCGGCAGAGAGGTGTCGGTGCGCAGAAACAGCGACGGGTCGGCAGTAGAAGGAGCAAACCCAAGTGCCGCGAGCGTAGTCCTCAGTGTGTCGTGCCACTCACGTGGCGCCTGGCGGAGACCGTAGACTGGACGCCGGAGACTCCACTGGGTACCAGGAGGGAAAGACCCAGTGAAGCCAGGTGGGCGACGCAGCCAGATCTCCTCGTGCAGGCTGCCCTGCAAGAAAGCTGTGCTGAAGTCGAGAGAGTGCAGCTCGTAGTCACGGTGAGCAGCAACGTGCAGCAGGACCCGAAGAGTGGTCATCTTCGGGGTGGGGGAGAAGGTCTGAAAGTAGTCAACCCCCTGCCGCTGACTGAAGCCACGAGCCACGTAACGCGCCTTGAAGACAGGCGGAGAACCCGGCGGCCGCTTCACCCTGAAAATCCACATGCCACTGACGATGTTCGCCCCAGGGGGGGGAACAGCGTCAACGTAGGTGCCTGTGGACTTCCAGGAAGCCATCTCTGCATCCATAGCTGCCTGCCACTGAGAGGAGTAGGGACCCTCTATCGCCTCCGCGTAAGAGCGCGGAGTCGGGATGTCTGGTGCATCCGGGTCTCCCTCAGGGGCTAGCAGTACAGACGCGAGACGAGGTGAAGCGGCGGCCAGACACTGGAACTCCTCCTGCCTGTCCTCAAGGACGTCCGTGCCAAGGGCACACTCACCCCTGACGGACGGAGGACAGGCGGACTCAGACTCAGTGACAAGACGGGCAGCGTAGTCTAGACGACAGCGCGCAGCAAAGTCGACAAGCTCAGTGACAAGGGCAGACGCAGCAGACGACTCGAAGGAAGGGTCAGTGACAGCTGTAGCAAGGAGACGCGTGACAGTAGGACTGGCAGCACGAAGGGAGTCCGACTCCGGGTCGGCAAGAGCAGGAAGAGAGGAAGCAGGAGGAGAAGGCAAAGGGGCACGCAGAGGAGCAGTGGACGGACGCAGTGACATCCGGTGCGTGCCAGGGACAGGAGGAGGACGCTGACGCGACCCGCGACCACTAGTGCGCTCAGTACGAACAGGCGACACAGGACGAGACGCAGGCTCACGACGCTCAGTAAGACCTCCAGTCGGACCAGTGTAGGGAGACGGAGCAGGCAAAGGGGAGGCAGGCTGTAGCTGTGGCTGTGACCGGACAGGCTGCGGACCCTCTAAGGGAGGAGGAGGAGGAGGCGGAAGACCAAGAACCTGCTGCAGGAGCGGAACGAAGTAAGGTCGGGGCCGCGTGGCGACACCAGAAACAGCAGGAACAGTGCCAGCAGCCCCGGCAGGAGTACCCACTCCAGCAGCACCTCTAGCAGCACCACCAGAAGCTCCAGAACCTCCAGCAGCAGCACCAGGAGCACTGTCAGTCGGACCGCCAACGGCAGTCTCAGCGCCAACACCCTCAGTAGCACCAGCTCCAGGAGAACTCTCAGACCCAGCAGCTCCAGCACCCACAGTACGAGCACCGGCGGGACGCGAGGCAGCAGTACCCTCTGCAGCCGAAGAACCACCAACACCAGCAGCACACCTCCAGCGCCTGGCAAACCACTCACGCAGCTCCTGCGGGGAGAGTGGCTCTCGGCGAGACGAGGCACCCCCAGGCACAGCACCCCCAGGCTCAGCACCCCCAGGTTCAGCACCCCCAGGCTCGGCACCTCCAGGCTCAGCACCCCCAGACGCAGCACCCCTAGGCTCAGCACCCCTAGGCACAGCACCCCCAGGCTCAGCACCCCCAGGCTCAGCACCCCCAGGCTCAGCACCCCCAGGCTCAGCACCCCCAGGCTCAGCACCCCCAGACTCCGCACCCCCAGGCTCAGCTCCCGCAGCAGCACCAGAGTCACCAGTGACCTCGACAGGCTCGACCGCGTCTACCTGGGACACACCTGAAGGGGCAGGACCCTGAGGGGGGAGGGGGACTACAGAGGGGGGACCTGGTACCAGGAAGAGCGGGGGTGGGGGGAGGGACGGAGTGCGGTAGGGGAAGAGGCGGTAGTAGGGTACCGACTCGTCGAACGTGACGTCCTGGGAGGACAGAACACGTCGAGAGGTGGGGTGGTAAAACTGCCACCCAGGGGCGTCGGGGGGGAACCCCAGGAAGACGCAGGGAGAAGCACGAGGGGACAGCTTGTCCGCAGACACGTCGCGAACAAACGCCCGAGATCCCCAGACCCGGAACGCCGACGCATCGCCAACCTTCCCCGTCCACAGCAGGGCTGGGGAGGTCTCCGGTCGAGAGACCCTGGGGTGGAGGTTGATCTGGTGCGCAGCGTACCTGACCGCAAACGGCCACAGAAAATGGGGAGCAGCCGCATGCATCATGGACGTACGAGCGACGTCCATGACCATGCCAATGCGGCGCTCAGCAATCCCATTCTGCTGTGGTGAGTCCGGAAGCGTGAAGGTCTGACGGATGCCTCGTGCACGACAGTAGGCACTCAGGAGGCCAGAGGAGAACTCTCCGCCTCTGTCCGAGTGCAGACGCAAAACAGGGAAGTCAGAGCCAAAGCTCCTCCGAAGCTGGAGACGAGCTGCGCGGATCCAGTCGATCAACACCGCAGTGACCTCACCCTTGCTGCGCAAGGGGAAGACTGTGGTGTAACGCGAGTAGTCGTCAACCACCAGCAGGAAGTAGCGCTCCTGACCCTGTCCACAGACGCGGGCTGGGCCCCACACGTCCATGTGAAGCGTTTGCAACGGGGCCTCTGTCGGAGGAAACTGGGAGGAGTGAGGGGCAGTCGCTGGCGCCCCTCGACACAGGGGACACAGGTAGGGCCAGGGCCCGGAGGAAGGGGAGGGAGAGACCGGGGAAGACCAGACACAAGGACTCGCGAGGCCATGCCTCTGAGCCGAAGCAGAGAGGGGTGGCCAAGGCGGTGGTGCCAGAGGAGGGTCTCGTGAGACAGACGACGACACGAGCAGGGGGCAGACTCAGGACCAGACCTGGACGCTGCAGCAAACACCTGACCAGACGAAGTGACCCTACCAGACTCAGCACCTGGAGGAGAAGCAGTGGTCAGAGTGTACAGGCTCGACCCTGGCCGACGTGTAAACGTAGCCAGGTGGCGACCTGTATCCGCCTCCGTGCAGTGGGTCACCCGCTGACGAGCAGAGGTGAACTGGTGGACACCCGCATCCTGGAGGTCAGCACCACTCACCAAGTTCGTCGAGAACGAGGGGAGGTAGAGACCAGTCAGGGTGCCAGAGGGGGCCGCCGGACACGGGAGGACAGTGGAGAAGCGAGACAGGACAGGCCCCCCAGAGGGGTCAGCCAGGGACACCGCAACCGGCCGACTCAGCGGCGTGAGAGTGGTGCGGTCCCTAAAGAAGGAGCGAGACGCTCCAGAGTCAAGGGTGAAGGTGTGAGAGGCCGAAGCCGACACAGTACCTGAGAGGGCAGACTCACCAGCACCTGAGAGCACAGACGCACTGGCACCTAGAGCAGCAGCCTCACTAGTACCTGACGCGGCAATACCAATGCCCGGGTCGGGCGGGAAACACCGGTAACAGTCATCCTCATCACTACCAGTCACAGCATACATAGCAGAGAGAATAGCATCGAAATCAAGATCATAAATAGCTACACCAGCCCTAGAAAGCTCTCCCCAGCGGGGGATCTCAGCGGCCTCCGGAAACTGCTGACGCCAGGCGTCGGTCAGGCGGCCAAAGCAGCGGCGGGCTGTGTGGGCGCCTCCACACCTCTCCCCTGCACGGTCACCTGTGCAAAGAACGTAGGGGCAGGGACCAAGCGCACCACCACGCTGACGCTGCAAGTACCACTCACGGAGCTGCTGAGGGCCGGGGACGGTGCGAGAGCGCTGCTGCTGCTGTGGCTGCTGCTGCGGCTGCTGCTGTTGCTGCTGCTGCTGCTGGCGCTGACCACCCCCAGAGCTGCTCCGCTGGGACGAGCCACTCCGACCCCCGCCTCCACCGCCACCCCCGCCTCCACCGCCACCCCCGTCTCCACCGCCACCTCCCCCACCAGGACCGTCGCTCCCACCGCTCCCACCGCCTCCTCCGCTACCACCTCCGCCGCCACCTCCGCCTCCACCGCCGCCACCAGTACCTCCACTCCCGCCACCACCCCCACCGCCACCCCCACTCCCCCCGCCACCCCCACCGCCTCCTCCACCGCCCCCTCGAGCTCCACCCGCTCCCTTGCCCCCCTTGCTCTTGCCAGAGCGGCGTCTGCCGCTGGGGGCAGACGCCGCGCCGACCGACTCAAAACCAGTGAGGTCGGCCGCAGCGGCAGAGGCGACAGAGGGCAGCAGGGGGGAAGGACCACACCCCTCAAAGATGGGGGTGCGAGGGTCACCCCGAGAGGCCCCTACAGCGACAATACTCTTCTCAGCCGCTAGCAGGGACTCCTCAAGGAGGTCGACAGTGAGAGTGGTGGGACAGACAGAGAGAAACTGGTCCCTAACGACACGAAGGGACTCAGGGAGACGGGTGACGAGAAAGTAGAGGGTGATGTACATGGGAGGAGGGTTCGCAGCGCGGAACTCAGCAGGAAGGGCAGCGCGGTAGCGGGTGTCACTAGCACGGAGGTGGGTAACGAGGTCAGTGACAGTGGGAAAGGAAGCGAGGTCAGGGAAGAGAAACGGTAGCATGAGGCGGCTAAGGGTAGCGGAGGAAGGGGAGGAGTAGCGTGCAACTACAGCGTCGTACAAGGCCTGAGCGGTCTTGCACTGACTAAAGTGGGCACGCTCAGAGGAAGGGAGGTGGCGACGCACAGCAAGACGTGCAGCAGCATCGCGGGTCGCCCACTTGGAGCGAACGGCAGAGTCAGCATCAGCAGGTGGGGCAGGAACAGCGCCAGAGACAAAGTCAAAAAGAGAGACCTCATCTATCGCATCACACAGTAAGTACAGCTGCAGGTCTTCAATCCAGACGGCAAAGTCAATGGCCCTCCCCTCAGCGTCAAAAGTAAGAACATTGGGGGTGGCCATGGCAGCAGCTGGAAGTCTCACCGGGCTGGGAGAGTCGGGTAGGTCAGCAGCAGAAGAACACAGCTCAGGAACAGCAGCACGGCGGGTCGGGCGGCTCGGGCGGCTCGGGCGGCTCGGGCGGTTCGGGCGGCTCGGGCGGCGGCTCGGTCGCAGCTCAGCGGCGGCTCGGGCGGCTCGGCTGCTGCTGGGCGGCTCGGCGGCGGCTCGGGCGGCGCAGGCGGCGGCGGCTCGGCGGCGGCCCGGGCGGCGGCTCAGGCGGCGGCGGCTCGGCGGCGGCTCGGCTGCTGCTGGGCGGCTCGGCTGATGCTGGGCGGCTCGGCGGGGCCGCGGAGCAGAGGGCGGCGGTGCCGCGTAGGAGAGGGCGGCGGGGCCGCGTAGCAGAGGGCGGCGGGGCCGCGTAGCAGAGGGCGGCGGAGCCGCGTAGCAGAGGGCGGCGGGGCCGCGATCGAGGGGCGGCGGGGCCGCGTAGCAGAGGGCGGCAGGGCCGCGTAGCAGAAGGCGGCGGGGCCGCGTAGCTGAGGGCGGCGGGGCCGCGACGTAGGGCGGCGGGCGGGCCTTCGAAGTAGGGCGGCGGGCGGGCCGGGACGTAGGGCGGCGGGGCCGCGACGTAGGGCGGCGGGCGGGCCGTCGAAGTAGGGCGGCGGGCGGGCCGGGACGTAGGGCAGCGGGGCCGCGACGTAGGGCGGCGGGCGGGCCGTCGAAGTAGGGCGGCGGGCCACGACGTAGGGCGGCGGGGCCGTCGAAGTAGGGCGGCGGGCAGGCCGCGACTTAGGGCGGCGAGGCCGCGCGATAGGGCGGCGGGGCCGCAAGGTAGGGCGGCTCGACAGGCCGCTAGGGAGGGCGACACGACGGGTCGCTAAAAAAAAAGGACGCGCGCCTCGGGGCGCGCTTCGGTGGGCCCAAGAAACAGTCCCTAGTAGGGGACCTGCTCTGATTCCATGTGAAAGAGAGAACGAGAATGAAATGACTATGGAAGAAGTGAGTACAAATAGGAAACCCTAATTGGGTTGTACCCCCTATGGGATACCCCACTATAGCCTACACAATAGTATAAGCTATATAGTTCTGACACCAATGACATTGGAAAATCGAGGTTCGAAATGGCGAAATTGAATTTGCAAAATTTAGGTTCGGACATGTTGAGTTGGGGCTTGGAAAATTTGACGAAATTCTATTGAGGTCGGGAAATCGGACATTCAATTTTAACATACTGATTTTCCCAGGTTTCTGGGAAGTTAGATGTCGCTGAATTTCGGAGGTGCCAAAATGATTGGGCAATGAGGTTGCAGTATTTTTTCGAATTTGCCTGATGCGCGCATAAATTAACTTTTCGATGTTGCATGATGCGCGCATTTCAAATGCGCCCGATTGCTAGGACGAGAAACATCCGAGAATGTGGCGACATAGGAAATTCTGGTCGCCAAAAAGGCCACTCTGCAGACATTCTGGTTTGGTCTGCCTCGGCTCTGATGCGCTTATTGCGAGCCTTGATAGCCTGTCGGCAGGTTATCAACGAAGGATCCTAGAACCCCGGGAAATTTCATCAATGTACATTGATGCGGCCAGATGCGGCCTGATGCGCCTGCAGAACAAGGGCACGCAGAAATTTGCGAAGCAATTTTGGCAGGAAAGTGGGCCTCCTACCGTCTCCCTCACCTTTCTTGCCACATTCTTTTACTCCTGCTAACATTTAGCTTCCCCTCGGAACCGCTCATAACTTAGTTCACGTTGTCTGCACTCCCGGTAACTTGTTTCAATTGTCGACAGATATTCACGTGTTTCTATTGACGCTAGAATCACTTCTATTATTTGTTGTGCAGCTTTACTGAGTGATAAAAACTAACAAGCCTACTTGGGTTTCTTGGAGCTCGCCGCACACGATATGGCAACGCACGGCGTGAGGCGCATAATTTGGTTCAGCTTGCTTACATTTCTGGCGTGCCTCACTGTGGTTTCTCCAGTCCACAGCGTCCCGTTTGCCGACTCGCAAGGTTCGTCCTTGTAGAGAGAATTTGACGTTTCACGGGGGGCCTACCCTCGACTCCACCTCTAGTCTTCTTGTATTTATTGGATTCATGTAGGCTCGCACACGATGGCGCACCGCTACCACATTCAACTCAGCACCGTGCCGCACGCGCCTCGCCACAGTTTCCCATCGAGTCCCCGACTTGCTACAAAATCATATCATATTTATTCAGCTCATGTCGCTCTACCAGGAATGAATAAGACAAGGTTGACGAGTGGCACCAATCGTGCCACGGCTGCGGCAGCTGATCTAAGTCGAGCGGCGCTATCACACTTGAAAGAATAAACCAGAAAGCTCTAGGATTATGAGAGATTCCACAAACAACGGCGTTGCATTAACAATTCCAGTAGAGTGCCAAGTAGCAATTGGAAATAATTTTATGATTCCAAGAACAAGAACACACAAAGATATATACGAGCGAGAGGAGTCGACAATCTTGCGTGACGCTGCAGATGTACCCACCCACACGGAAGTGACGTAAGGACGAGAGAACGTGCGCTGTCACAAACCAAACCCAACTCAGCAGCGAAGTGTCACTGTTGAGGACGCCAATTTTCCCATCATAGCTACGAGGTGTGACTCATCAAGAAGCACCTACCACTCCCAAGGCTACTGGGAAGTGGCATGGTGCTTCGCAATAATCATACATACGACTTCCCTATACTAGCACCACCCGAGCAAGGACTTCGTTGGTGCTGCCGTACATGACATCGCACTTCCTGCGTTGGTATCTTTAATGTCAGTCTTGGTGTTGTCATTGCGTTGAGTCGACGAGGGCCCTTGCTGTCGTAGGGCCCCACACTAACAACACTTGGTAGAGCGGCATCAGATCCATGATCCCTTGTTCGGCCAACCTGAAAGTTTGAAACTGTCAATGCATTTTGCAGTATAAACATTTCCCCAACCTCTCCCACCCACATGATGTTGAACGATTTCCTCGTGATTGCTTATCACACCTCCATTCTGCTAATGTCTCGTGCAGGGTTTGAGAGAGGAAGGGAAGGCCACACGTAGTTGATGAGCGAAGTGATTCATCTCTTCGTCCCTTCCCCACTTCCTCTGGAGTAGGGTGTTTCTCCCCCCATTTCTGTCTCCTGTTAGTGGGTCCTCTCCTCCCTGCTTGCAGCCGTTGTAGCTCTTGCTGGCTGGAGTTCTGACAGGCAGGCATAGAGGAGGAGATTTGATGTGTGGGTGGATTGGTGCATGCACTAAAGGGAAGGGTAATTTACGATGTCATTCCACGAGTATTTGTAGAAGTGGTACAATCACTTACTGTGCCCAATGGAGCTCAAGCTTGCAGACCTCCCACCAATACCTACCTCCTATTTGAACTCCTCCTCTGTTTACACCTCCTATCATCAATGGCTCATTTTGAGCGGATAAATCATTGACCACAGTATGACCGTGCTCCCATGTGCATAATGTTTATCGGTGTTGTAGTTTCAATCTCCAAGTGACGGTTAATGGGTACTTCACAATGTCATGTGTCCATTCTGCAGCCGTGCGGCACAGGCTGATGAGTGAGGAAGGAGGAGCGACACGCAGGCAATGAGAGAATATTTTTCCTTTCCAGTTCAAGTCTTGCTAAGATTGCAGTAGGCATGGGGGCAGAATTTCTCTGGATGGGTAGCTGGTGGGACCTGCAGCTTGGCCTACAGTTTGAAATGCGATGCCAACGGCATGGTGACTGACATGTGAGAGCACCAAGTCCTTCTGGTCTTGCATCCGTCATGTGCGCACCAAATCTTACTGTCCTTGACGTGGATATCTCTATGTTCTCTCCCGCTCCACCATTTTGCATGCTCTGTACTTACAATCCCCTGATGCATTTTGGCAAGTTAGCTTTTGCTGACCATGCAATCCCTTGATGTTTTGTCTGTGTGGTTCTTCGTTCCTCACTTGCTTCTTGAACCATTCATCCGACTGTCCCCCTCTCATCCTAACTGACAACCTCCTTTGGTGAACCCCACAACATGTCCTTCTTACATGTCCAACTCAATCTAGCAACCACACAAAAAAATGAGTTTTGACAACCAGCAACCTTGGCGATGAAGCTTGTGCAACTTGCCCACTAATGTGAGAAAAGGAGTTTTTCCATGCACCAATGTGTGAAACAGTTGTGTGCATTTGAGAGTGCCTATGACGGGCATGAATGGCTTGTGAACCCATCTGATCATATTTACGAGTTACAGAGACACCTAGAATAGCTGTTCTATCGGTGCTACAAGCAAGAAATGATGTTTTGTCGGTGCTGCAAACAAGTGCCACCTTCCCTTCTCACCATGATTCTCAAGTGCTAAATGTGAAAGAGGTTGGAGCTAAAAAGCAGCTTTAAAGTTGACAAAACACTGCGTTAAATATGACCTGCATAATTTCAGCATCATGAGTTCTTGCTGTGGGGTCACTCAAAGGCAGTGAACTGGCTGACGTGCATGATTATCTACTTGGTGTGAGCCAGCCATTTTTACCAGGTCTGGATCCTGGTTAATTTGTTCTAGGCCGGGTACTAATAATATCACAGCACACTTCCTCACGGGCAGAACCAGACCAATTTGTGACATAAAATAGAAATAAGTCCTTCCTCCTCTTCATTTTCGAGCTTTTTTGCACTGGAGCTATTCTTCAGTGCTCATTTTCTATGTGTCCTCTGCAAATTCGCACTCCTCCTATGGCTAGTATTGGCAATCTGCCAATGCCGATGCTCGATGTGACAATCACAAGCCAATCACAACGATGTGTATGCACATGTGACATATAAAATCACGCAGCAGAGCAGGCCATGGCTAGCCATCCAAGACCCCTCAAACACACAATTCAGGTCCTACTAACAACACCCGAGCATGTGAGAAGGGCGCTCGCCATCACCACGAGGCATGAGCAGACGTGCAAGCTTGGTTCGACATGGACCGAAATGGTTCAAGTTTTCCCAGGCCGGACCTCAAATTTTGGCTGGCCTGTCTGGTCCGGATCGACTAGAAAAGGGTCTGCCCAGCAGATTCGGCAAGGTTCACTATTTTGTTTTTTAATGTCCTAGTTTGGGTTTGCCTTGAACCACAGCCCCACGCAAACTTCGTCCGGATTGTTTCGCAAGAGTCCATCTTCGGCCAACAAAGTGAGCTTGTGGTATTGTGAATTCTATACATTCAAGAGCGTGATGGCCACAGATATCCCACGAGAAACTCTTCATGGCATGGTAGTTTCTGCACCAGTGCAACGCGAGACCCATTAGGGGTGGAAGGTGCCCCATGAACTGGCAAGGAGAGTCTGCCATCAATGCCCCACACATATGTAGTCTGCTGCAGCTTCGTTATGCTCGTTTTCAATCACCGCCGATAGTAGTGGTGACGGTTAAGTCCTAACATGATATGTGGACTATAAAATGTGCGCCCCAGGAGGGACGCAAGCATGCAGAACCAAGGCAAGGGGCACCGCCCTCGCTTGGACGAAGCCGACTTCGCAAGGGGGGTGCGGGAGATACAGCCGGCTGCAGTCAGTAGTCGACGCTGAGGAAGTCGACAGACTTCACCACATCATCGGCACCATTGTCAAGTCGCTGATAAGGTCAAGCCAGCGGCCCAATTTGACCTAGGTGGTCGACGAAGGGGTTCGTCGACCTAGGGGCGCTGACTTTGACCTGAACGGTCGACGAAGGTGTTCGTCGTGGGCGCAACGGAAATTTCCTGGTTAGCTTAGTTACCTAGTCGACAAAGTTTTGCGTTAGGCACAACGTGCTCGACCGTCGACCTACGCGGGCGCGCATGCGCATCTAGTCACCTGTGTTGGTGCAACGCTTACAGGTCGTCAACTCCCGGCTGTGTTTTCAAGGTGTCTACCTGTAGTGTTGGCAGGCCGCCCCTGTACTGCACTAGAGGTCGACCTGTCTGTATGCTAGGCCTTTGATGTAGTCATTGTAGTCATTCCTTTTGCATAATTCTGCAATCCATTTTGGCTAGGGAATCCGTTGTCTACTTTCTCCGTGAACACTCAAGTAGTAAGAACATGAGCAAAGCTACGATCACTCCTACCAACCGTGCCTTCCCCGTAGTCAAGCTCCCGGGGTATAGTGACTCTCCGTATGGTGCGGTGAGTGTGGTCGGCCCTGTGAGATGCCTTCAGATAGTAGCCAACTAATTGCTTACCTAAGTCGTTAATAGGTCGGCAGCCATTTTAGTCGCCATGGTAGGCCACGAGGCCAATGCAGGTGTAGCGGATATCCTGCAGGCAAGAGAGGCTGATGTTCGGCAATGCCGCGATGCTCCTAGCCACTCGTGCGTAGTGGGCACGCGATCAACCTCCCTGACCTGAAGCGAACAGTATGCCCTCTTCTCCTCGGCCCGTGCACAACGAAGGCGGCAACAACCAAGTCAGCCACGCAAGCAAGACGCTGACGTGTGGATTGATTCGGGTCACCGACGCCAGCGTCGGCGGGATGCAAGCATGAGAGCTGGGGTTGATGGTGACTGCAGGCAGCTGTGAAGGCGACGTCGGAGGTCGATGTCGTTCTCCACAGCGAAGTGGAGTCAGGTCGGCTTTGGCGACCCATGTGTCGGGCGGCCGAGATGAGGACATCGCGCCGGTGCATGACAACTTCAAATTCTCGCCGGACAAGATCGCCGTACCCAAGCTACTCGGAGGTTGACATGACCTCATCATATGGACGGATTCCACTAAGTCGCACCTGAAGATCGTCGGTCTAAAGGCGTTCGCCGATGGCAACGTGGAGACACCAGACGAGGTTGATGTCAAGCCCGGGGCGGAGTTCCGGGCTGCTCATCTACTAACTTTTATGGTCATCTTGCAGTGGTGCTCGCCACTGGTGCAAGCCGCACTGAAGCATTGTCGACTACGGGTGGACGTCAGCCATCAAGCCTGGCGTATTACGACTTACTGTCAGATTATTATAGCTGATGCATGTTTGTAGGCTATAGTGGGGTAGCACATATGGGGTACAGCTTTCTAGGGTTGTATTTGTACCCAACCCTGACTTAGTCATTCTCATTCCTGGTCATTTATTTCACATGGTATAGAGCGAGTTCCCTGTGGGAACGTTGCCTAGGGCCCACCGAAGCGCGCCCCGAGGCGCGCATTTTTTTAGCGACCCCTCGAGTCGCCCTTTCCCTCGTGGCCCCGCCGTCCCTCCGACGTGGCCCCGCCACCCGATCCCGGCCCCGCCGCCACGTCGCGGCCCCGCCGCCCGATCGCAGCCCCGCCGCCCGCTACGACGCGGCCCCGCCGCCTGCTCTGACGCGGCCCCGCCGCCACCTCTTACGCGGCCTCGCCGCCACCTCTGACGCGGCCCTGCTGCGTGATCTAACGCGGCCCCGCCGCCACCTCTGACGCGGCCCCGCCGCCTGATCTGACGCGGCCCCGCCGCCGCCTCTGACGCGGCCCCGCCGCCTGATCTGACGCGGCCCCGCCGCCTGATCTGACGCGGCCCCGCCGCCTGATCTGACGCGGCCCCGCCGCCTGCTCTGACGCGGCCCCGCCGCCCACTACGACGCGGCCCAGCCGCCGACTTCGCCGCGGCCCCGCCGCCCGCTACGCCGCCGGCCCCGCCGCCTGCTCAGCCGCGGCTCCGCCGCCCTCTCTGCCGGCTCCGCCGCTCCACCAGCCGCGGCCCCGCCGTTCCCGCCGCTGCACCTGCCGGCCCTGCTCCTTCGGCCCCGCTGCCCCTGATCTCGCGGCCCCGCCACCCTACCTGCAGCAGCCGAGCAGCAGTGCAGCCGAGCCGCCCCGCACCCGAGCCGCCCTGCCGCTGAGCCGCCCGGGAGCCGAGCCGCCCTACACTCGAGCCGCCCTGCCGCCGAGCCGCCCGGGAGCCGAGCCGCCCTGAACCAGAGCCGCCCTGCCGCCGAGCCGCCCGGGAGCCGAGCCGCCCAGCAGCCGAGTCGCTGAGTCGCCGAGCCGCCCTTCTGCAGAGTTCTCCGGCCTGCCGTGCCTGGTGAGCACAGTCCCACTGTCAGTGCGTGCTCTTCCCCTACTGCTTGCACTACTTCGCTGTCGTCGTCATGGCTACCCCTAGTGTCCTAGCTTTTGACGCTGAGGGTCGCGCCATTGACTTTGAGGTCTGGGTAGACGACCTGCAGTTGTTTTTACAGTGCGATAGGGCAGACGGCCTCTCCCTCTTTGACCTTACCTCTGGCGCCTCTCCTGCTCCTGCTGCTGATGCTGATCCCACTGTGCGCTCTCAGTGGGCCACCCGCGATGCTGCTGCACGTCTTGCTGTGCGTCGCCACCTCCCTACCTCTGAGCGCGCACACTTTAGTCACTACAAGAGTGCTCAGACCTTGTACGACGCTGTAGTTGCGCGCTACTCCTCCCCTGCCACTGCTGCACTGAGCCGTCTCATGCTTCCCTACCTCTTTCGTGACCTCTCTGCCTTTCCCACTGTCGCTGACCTCATTACGCACCTCCGCACTAGTGACACTCGCTACCGCGCCGCCCTTCCTGCTGAGTTCTGCGCTAAGAACCCCCCCCCCCCCCCATGTACATCACTCTCTACTACGTAGTCGCACGCCTCCCTGACTCCCTTCGCGTAGTCAGGGACCACTTTCTCGCAGTCTGTCCCACCACCCTCACCGTCGACGTCCTCGAGAAGGCCCTCCAAGCAGCGAAGAAGAGCATAGTCGCTGTAGGAGCTTCTCGTGGAGACCCTCGCACCCCCATCTTTGAGGGGTGCTCTCCTTCCCCCTTGCTGCCCTCTGTTGCCTCTGCTGCTGCTGCCGACCTGCTTGGTCTTGAGTCGGTCGGCGCGGCGTCTGCCCCTAGTGGGAGACGTCGCTCTTGCAAGGGCAAGGGGGGCAAGGATGCGGGTGGAGCTGGAGGGGGCGGTGGCGGTGGCGGCGGAGGCGGCGGAGGGAGTGGGGGTGGCGGCAAGAGTGGTGGCGGGGGTGGTGGTGGTGGTGGCAGCAGCGGCGGAGGCGGCGGTGGTGGTGGCAGCGGTGGTGGTGGTGGCAGCGGCGGAGGTGGAGGCGGCGGAGGAGGCAGCGGAGGAGGCGGTGGTGGTGGAGGGGGTGGAGCTGGTCGGGGTGGTACCCAGCAGCGGAGCGGCGGTGGTGGTGGCCAGCGCTCGCAATAGCAGCAGCAGCAGCGTTCGCGGGACATCCCTCCGCCTATGCAGCTTCGTGAGTGGTACACTCAACGTCAGAGGGGTGGGGGTACTGGTCCTTGCACCTACGTCCTTCGTTCCGGCGACCGCGCGGGTGAGCAGTGTGGGGGTGCCCACCCCACTCAGCGCTGTTTTGGCCGCCTCACGGACGCTTGGCGTCAGAAGTTCCCCGGGGCTAGTGAGATCCCTCGCTGGGATGAGCTTCTTAGGGCTGGTGTAGCGATCTTTGATCTTGACTTTGATGCTATCCTTGCTGCTATGTATGCTGTGACTATTAGTGAGGAGACTAAGGGTTACCGGTGTTTCCAGCCCGACCCGGGCATTGGTACTGCTGCGCTAGGTGCTTGTGAGGCTGCTGCTCTAGGTGCCAGTACGTCTGCGCACTCAGGTACTGGTGAGACTGCGCTCTCAGGTACTGCGTCGCCCTCGTCCTCCCTTACTTTCACACTTGACTCTGGGGCTTCTCGCTCCTTCTTTCGAGACCGCACCACCCTTACGCCGCTTGGCCGGCCGGTTGCCGTCTCCCTGGCTGACCCCTCTGGGGGTCCTGTCCTCTCTCACTTCTCCACTGTCCTCCCGTGTCCGGCTGCCCCTTCGGGCACCCTGTCTGGTCTGTACCTTCCCTCGTTCTCTACGAACTTGGTGAGTGGCGCGGACCTGCAGGATGTGGGGGTTCACCAGTTCACTCCTGCGAGTCAGCGGGTGACCCACTGCACGGAGGCACGCACAGGCCGACACCTGGCCACGTTCTCGCGTCGGCCGGGGTCGAGTCTCTACACCCTGACCGTTGAGTCTCCTCCTGTCCCTGCGTCTGGTCTGGTGGCTGCGTCAGGTCAGGTGCTTGCTGCTGCGTCCCGGTCAGGTCCTGAGTCTGCCCCCTGTTCTTGTCGCCTCCTGTCTCACGAGACTCTCCTTTGGCACCACCGTCTTGGCCACCCCTCCTTGCCCCGTCTTTGGAGCATGGCTTCCCGTGTCCTTGTCTCTGGTCTTCCCCAGTCTCTCCCTCCCCTTCCCTCCAGGCCAGGACCTTCCTGTGTCCCCTGTGTCGAGGGTCGCCTCCGGGCTGCTCCTCACTCCTCCCAGTTCCCCCCGACAGAGGCTCTCTGCAGACGCTTCACATGGACGTGTGGGGCCCAGCCCCCATCCGTGGGCAGGGTCACGAGCGCTACTTTCTGTTGGTGGTTGAGGACTACTCGCGTTACACCACAGTCCTCCCCTTGCGCAGCAAGGGTGCTGTCACTGAGGTGCAGATCGACTGGATCCGCGAGGCTCGTCTCCAGCTCAGGAAGAGCTTTGGCTCGGACTTTCCTGTTCTGCGTCTACACCCCGACAGAGGCGGAGAGTTCTCCTCGCGCCTTCTGCGAGACTACTGTCGTGCACGGGGGATCCGCCAGACCTTCACGCTTCCAGACTCTCCACAGCAAAATGGGATTGCTGAGCGCTGCATTGGCATGGTCATGGATGTCGCTCGTACGTCCATGATGCATGCGGCTGCCCCCCATTTTCTGTGGCCGTTTGCGGTGAGGTATGCGGCGCATCAGCTCAACCTTCACCCCAGGGTCTCTCGGCCCGCGATGTCCCCAGTCTTGCTGTGGACGGGGAAGGTTGGCGATGCGTCGGCGTTCCGTGTCTGGGGATCTCGGGCGTTTGTCCGCGACTTGTCTGCGGACAAGCTATCCCCTCGTGCTGCTCCCTGTGTCTTCCTTGGCTTCCCTACTGACGCTCCAGGGTGGCAGTTTTACCACCCCTCCTCTCGTCGTGTTCTGTCCTCCCAGGACGTCACGTTCGACGAGTCAGTCCCCTTCTACCGCCTCTTCCCCTACCGCACTCCTTCCCTCCCCCCTTCGCCGGACTTCCTTGTGCCGGTTCCCCCCCCGGTAGACCCCCTCCCCCCTCAGGTTCCTGCCCCCTCAGGTGTGTCCCAGGTAGACGCAGTTGACCCGGTCGATGTTACTGGTGACTCTGGTGCTGCTGCGGGTGCTGAGCCTGGGGGTGCTGACTCTGGGGGTGCTGTGCGCGGAGGTGCCGGGCCTGGAGGTGCTGCTACTGGGGGTGCTGAGCCTGGGGGTGCTGGGCCTGGGGGTACTACTGCGGAGGGTGCTGAGCCGGGGGGTGCTGTGCGTGGAGCTGCTGAGCCTGGGGGTGCTGAGTTGGGAGCTGCTGAGCCTGGGGGTGCTGAGCCTGGGGTTTCTCCTGCTGCTGCGTCTCGACGAGAGCCCCTCTCTCCACAGGAGCTGCGCGAGTGGTTTGCTCGCCGCTGGAGGCGTGCTGCTGGAGCTGGAGCTTCTTCGACCGTCGAGGGTGCTGATGCTGCCGGTCCCGGAGCTGTTGGGCCTGCGGGTCCTCTTGGAGCTGGAGCTGCTGAGGGTGTTGGTGCTGAGACCGCTGCTGTCTGTCCTCGCGGTGGTTATGCTGCTGGTACTGCTGGAGGTCCTGCCACTGGAGGTGTTGGTGGCGCTGGTGCTGTCGCTGAGGGTGCTGGTGCTGTCCCTGCTGAGTCTGGAGCTGCCGCGCGGCCTCGGCCGTACTTCGTTCCGCTCCTGCAGCAGGTTCTTGGTCTTTCTCCTCCGGTAGAGTGTCCACAGCCTGTCCACTCGCAGTCACTGTTGGAGCCTTCCTCTCCTCTGCCTGCTCCCTCTCCTTACACTGGTCCTACTGGAGGTCTTACTGAGCGTCGTGAGCCTGCGTCTCGTCCCGCGTCGCCTGTTCGTGCTGCTCGAGCTAGTGGTCGCGGTTCGCGTCAGCGTCCTCCTCCTGTCTCTGGCACGCACCGGATGTCTCTGCGTCCGTCCACTGCTCCTCTGCGTGCCCCTTCGCCTTCTCCTTCTGAGTCCTCTCTTCCTGTGCTTGCCGACCCTGAGTCGGACTCTCTTCGTGCTGCCAGTCCTACTGTCACGCGTGTGCTTGCTACTGTCGTCACTGACCCCTCGTTTGAGTCCACTGCTGCGTCTGCTCTTGTCACTGAGCTCGTCGACTTTGCTGCTCGCTGTCGTCTAGACTACGCTGCTAGTCTTGTTGCTGAGTCTGAGTCTGTCTGTCCTCCGTCCGTCAGGGGTGAGTGTGCTCTTGGCACGGACGTCCTAGAGGACAGGCAGGAGGAGTTACAGTGTCTGGCTGCTGCTTCACCTCATCTCGCGTCTGTACTGCTTGCTCCTGAGGGAGACCCGGATGCACTAGACATCCCGACTCCGCGCTCTTACGCGGAGGCCGTAGAGGGTCCCTACTCCTCTCAGTGGCATGCAGCTATGGATGCAGAGATGGCTTCCTGGAAGTCCACAGGCACCTACGTTGACGCAGTTCCCCCTCCTGGGGCGAACATCGTCAGTGGCATGTGGATCTTCCGGGTGAAGCGGCCGCCGGGCTCTCCACCTGTCTTCAAGGCGCGGTACGTTGCTCGTGGCTTCAGCCAGCGGCAGGGAGTTGACTACTTTCAGACCTTCTCTCCCACCCCGAAGATGACCACTCTTCGGGTGCTGCTTCACATAGCCGCTCAGCACGACTACGAGCTTCACTCTCTCGACTTCAGCACTGCGTTCCTGCAGGGTAGCCTACACGAGGAGATCTGGCTGCGCCGTCCACCTGGCTTCACTGTGACTTTCCCTCCTGGCACCCAGTGGAGCCTCCGACGGCCAGTCTACGGTCTCTGCCAGGCACCGCGTGAGTGGCACGACACACTGAGGACTACGCTTGCGGCTCTTGGGTTTGCTCCGTCTACTGCTGACCCGTCGCTGTTTCTGCGCACCGACACTTCACAGCCGCCGTTCTACATCCTCGTGTACGTCGACGACTTGGTCTTTGCCACAGCGGACACTGCTGGACTCGCCTACGTGAAGTCCGAGCTACTGAAGAGACACACGTGCACAGACCTGGGTGAACTGCGCAGCTACCTTGGCTTGCAGATTACTCGGGACAGAGCACGCCGCACCATCACCTTGACTCAGTCACACATGGTGCAGCAGGTCCTTCAGCGCTTCGGCTTCACGTACTCCTCGCCTCAGGCCACTCCTCTGTCTACTCGCCACTCACTCTCAGCTCTGCCTTCGGATGAGTCCGTAGAGTCGAGTTTCCCGTACCCAGAGCTTGTTGGCTGCCTCATGTACCTGATGACCTGCACTCGACCTGACCGTGCATACCCTCTGAGCATTCTTGCACGCTATGTTGCTCCTGGGAGACACCGACCAGAGCACATGGCTGCAGCGAAGAGGGTATTGCGCTACCTGTGCAGTACGTCGGGCATGGGGCTAGTGCTTGGAGGGCGGAGTCCAGTGGTCCTTACAGGCCACGCGGACGCTTCTTGGGCTGACGACCAGGCTACGCAGCGGTCGTCACAGGGTTACACCTTCAGTCTTGGTTCCGGCTCTGTCTCGTGGCGGTCTACTCGTTCGTCTTCGGTTCTCAGCTCCAGTTGTGAGGCTGAGATCTACGCCGGGGCCATGGCTGCACAGGAGCTTCGCTGGCTCACCTACCTACTGACTGACCTTGGAGAGCCGCCTCGTTCTCCTCCAGTGCTGTACGTAGACAACAAGGCCATGCTGGCCTTGTGTCGAGAGCAGCGCTTGGAGCACAGAACGAAGCACATTGCTCTCCGCTACTTCCTTGCTCGTGAGCTGCAGCAGCGTGGTCAGTTGCGACTTGCGTACGTGGCCTCTGAGACCAACACTGCTGATGTGTTCACCAAGGCACTCGCGCCTTGTGACCATCAACGCTTCTGCACCCAGCTGGGTCTTGTGCCTGTCTTGCCTCACTTGCTCTCTTCTTGACTTTACTTGTTCTGTGACATATATATACCTGCTCCTGCTTGTCTAGTTTTCTATATATGTCTGTACTCCTGCATGTGAACTGGCCTCTGGCCCTGCTCTTGTGCTCGGACTGTGTGGTGACTTTGTGATCCACCCTGAGCTTGCTTTGCTTTGCTTTGCTTGACTGGTCTTGTGACCCCTTGTTCTCCCCCACTTTGCCTATGGGGGTGTGTCAGATTATTATAGCTGATGCATGTTTGTAGGCTATAGTGGGGTAGCACATATGGGGTACAGCTTTCTAGGGTTGTATTTGTACCCAATCCTGACTTAGTCATTCTCATTCCTGGTCATTTATTTCACACTTACAAGGCGACCGACGACCTTTACGTCGGCCAGCTAGAGCAGCGGTTCACCAACATTCAGATGGGCGAACAGAGTCGGCGACCGAGTATTGCAACCGTGCTCTGCGAATCCTGACCGACTTGAGGATGGCTTACATCGACCATTTGGTGACGTCTTACATCACCCACGTCATCAAGGGCCTCCTGATAGGCTACAACTTGATGCTCCAGATGCTAGCTCTTCTTTGGATGCATAAATCACTCAACGAGGACTTGCTGTTGAGCTACATCATCAACGACGAGCTCATGCAATAGTTAGAGCAGCCCATGAAGCTCTTTCTACAAGCCAACTACACCGCTCCAACGAAACAAGGACGTCGGCAGTGTCAACGTGGAAAGTCGGGCGGGGGTGGTAGTGGAGGTGGAAAGTCGGTGAAAGGTGCCGACCTGACAAAGTCGGCTCGGTACAACAAACGCGGTGGAGGCAGTCGACAAGAAGGACGTTGTGAGTGTTGGGTTTGTGGTGACCTCGACCACCTCTCCTACGACTGTCCCAACCGCGAGGAGTCCGACGACCACCACCACAAGTGAAGCTGTGGGACGTCTGACGGCGGCCATCAACATCGGGAGAACAGGCCGCGTAAGAAGAAGCAGGCACGGAAGTAGACGTAGTCGGCGAAAGATACCGACTTCTCCGGTGGAAAACACAAGGCAATGGAGAGACCTTGTGCTTGATGGTCGGCGTGGTGGAGACAACGAATTCACCGGTGCTAAAGTCCGTTGAGGACTTCAAGGTGGTTGCTGCCTCTATGGAGATAAACCTGGCGGTGGTGCTGCTCGATAGGGTCTGCTCCCATCACCTATGCGAACGCAAGAGGCCTTCATCGACATAAAGCCGGGCAGAGATGTCAGCCACGTGCATGGCTTTGACGAGGCAATCCAGGTCGTCCAAAGCCACGGTAAAGGTTTGGACACGCGAGGCTCACCGGCACATCTTCACCGGCAACGGTTTGGACACTAAGAACCTGCTCGACGTTGTCCACGTCGACTTGTGCTGGCTGTTCCAGGTGGCTGGCAAGGAAGGCAGCCTCTACTTCTTTTTGCTGCGGATCGCATGACGCGCTATGTGTGCGTGCGGCCGGTCACCAAGAAGACTGACGTGCTCGACGTGTTCGTGAAGTGGTAGAAGGTCGTGGAGCAGCAGGCCAAGAAGTCGTGGTGCTCGGCTCTAACCATGAGGTCAATTTATGGGGAAGTTGTTTACCGACTTCGTCGATGGCAAGGGGATTGTCCACGGCCTGAATTGCCCGTACACTTAGCAGCAAAACGACATGGCTGAGCGGGAGATGCGTACGGTGGTCGAGGCTGTGCAAACGATGCTATTTCATATGGCGCCTCCCCCTGCGTCAGGCCATTTGGGTGCAAGTGCATTGAACAAGCCTCACTGCTAACGGGGACAACGCTGCACCAGCTGCTGACCGACAATAAGCCCGACCTTACGGTGGCACGCTTGTGGGGCTGCTTGGTGCAGGTTCATGGTCCCCGAGCAGCAGCAAGCTGGCGCCAAAGGTCCGTTGGGGTCTTCACTTCGGTGTGCCGCTGTTGAGCAAGGGCTAAGAGGTGCTTGACTCGACTGGCAGCCAGGTGATCATAACAATCGAGGCGATCTTCTACGAGACATGTGGAAGGCGGCATCAACGTGGATGCCAAGTACCCCTCCCCCGGATTCCACTTTGGTGACGATGCCGGTGCTTGTCGTGGACGGCAAAACTGATGTCGAGGACGCTGAGGACGTCTCTTCCCCTCCTTCCTCACCGTCAGTGATTTTGTCACCTTCCTACTCCACAACCCGTCAACGACCTTCCTAGGAAGGGATCCAGGTCGGCATGAATCACCTGAAAAGAGCATTGGTGCATAGCCTTCATGCATAGACTTGGTGCATAGCGATGAGGGGAGCCTTGGTGCATCGCCTAAGGCGCCAACCGGTGGCATCGCCGGCGGCCAACGTGACGCAATGAAGGTCGGTGACAGGAAGCGGCCAACCGCAGGGGAGCCGACTTCAGGGGAGCTGTCAGTAGAGGAGCCAACTTCAGGGGAAAAAAATTAAGGGGAGCCATCGGAGAAGGAGAAATCAGCTGAAGAGTTGACAGCAGAGAAGTTGGCTGAAAAGCCGACGGTGGTAGAGCAGCTCGGTGAACGTGAAGCCGGCAGAGAAGACAGAGAGCTGTCGTCAGAGGAGCAGTCCGTCGACGACAACGTGGTGGATATTCCTGTCAATTAGGTAATGCTGCGACGGTCCACCCGCCCCAACATTGGCAAGCCTCCAAAGAGGTGGAACTACCATGCTTGCCTGCCGCCGACCGCCTTTAGCACGCTGCTAGACGACGTACAGGCCGTTGTCGACCTGCCTCAGCTCAACCCCGACATTTACGTCGACCCGGAGAGGCGATTGAACATCGACTATGATGGTCAAGGAGGCGTTAGTGGGATGGAAGGGCAAGGCGGTGAAAACTGTTACGGACGAGGAAATTTGGAGTCTCCTCGCTAATGGCACGTGGGAGCTGGTCGAGTAGTCATGCGGTGTTAATGTGATGACCAAGTACCACGTCGACGACACGCTCGCCCACGAGAAGGCATGCTTCGTCATGAAGGGCTTCACGTAGGTGTACAAACTTTGACTGAGGGTCACGCACTAGTCGTGAGCTACGTCACCATGAGGGTCTTTCTCAACATTGTTGTTATCCCCGACTTGCACGTGGTGCAGCTCGACATGAAGAACACCTTCTTGCTGGGGAAGTTCTACCGTGTTCTCTACATGAACCAGCCGGACAACAACAATGACAACAACAATCCCTGGAGCTGGTCGACCAGGTGCGTGGTCGACCTGGTGAGGTCGACTTGGAGGTGGCCGTCGACTTGGGAGGTCGACGGGCATGTACGAGAGCAGCTGGTCGACGTGGTTGCCAAGTCGACCAGGTTACCTGAGTGACGAACTTCTGCGGAGGAGTGCGACGGTTGCCCAGGCGAAGTTGGCGAGCCCGACCTCGGGGGTGGTATCCCAAGGTCGACATGGCGGATCAGGTGGAGTCGTCAGCACGGGGATGACTTGGTGTGTGCGTTGTGCAAGTGACGAGGCTCAGCCCGCCAATCATCTGCGAGCACCTGTGAAGCGGGTGCGCTGCTGTTCTGCATGAGCAGCGCTGGCACGCCGTGAACCTGCGAAGTTGGCCCGCCGCCGACTTTGCACTGCTGGAACGCGGTCGACCATGCTGCGCTGGCAGTCGACCGATCTGAATGCTAGCTCTGTTGTAGTCTTGCATTGCCAACTTCATTGTACCATTGTTGTCAAATTTCTCTAGTGAAACTCTTGCCAATTCTCTCTGTGAACTAGCAAGTTGTGTGCGCACTAGGAAAACGACTAAGGACCAACGAACGCAGAGATCACACGAGCACCCGTGCCTAGCCCGTAGTCTAGCTCCCGCTGTATTAGTTATCTCTGCACCGCCCTCGCTTGGGCAAATCCGAATTGCAGTCGGGTGTGCGGGAGATGCAGCGGGTAGCAGTTAGTGGTTGACGCCGATTTCGGTGAGGAAGTCAACAAACTTGATCAAATTCCTCAGCACCACTGTCAAGCCGCTGACGAAGTAGTGCCCAACTTCGGCCCGGGTGGACGACGAATGGGTTCATTGACTTGGACGGTCGATGAAAGTGTTCGTCGACCGGGCGCAGGGAACATTACTTGGTCGGCTTAGTTACATGGTCGACGAATTTATGCAGCAGATCCCGGATGTCGTTCAGGAGCTTGTGGCGAAGTCAAATTGCAGGCTGGTATCCCGAGGTCGGCATGGCTTTGGATGGCGTGCGGGGCGAGGCACAACATGCTCGACCTGGATGCACATGCATATGTATTCAACTGCGGTAGCAACACTGGCAGGCCACCCTACAGCAGCGTTGACAAGCCACCTTGGTGCAGCACTGGCAGGTCGCCTTGCAACGTTGGCAATCTGGTGTTGGTACGGTGTTGATTTGCAGTGCTGGTAGGCCGCCCCCGTGCTGCACTGGAGGTCGACTTGCATATGTACTAGGTTGCTAGGCCTCTGATATAGTCATTGTTGTCATTCCTTTTGCATCATTCTATAATCCCCTTTTGCTAGTGAAACTAGTATCAACTTTCTTTGTGAACACTTGTAGTAATAAAAACACGAGCAAAGCTACGATCACTTGTACCACCCGCGCCTTTCCCTGTAGTCGAGCTCTTGGTGTGGAGTGACTTTCCGCACTGTGCATTTTGGAGCTCACGTCTGGATTGAAAGACGGTGGTGACAATACTTGCAGAATAGGTGCGAGGAAGACCTCCCCAGCCCGCTGTGAGGTGTGACTGGTCCAGCCTACCACTCACTGTGGTGTCCCCCTGGGTTTGCCGCCGATCTTTGCAAGGTCCTACAATGTCCATTCTTGTGATATCTGCTCATTGCACAATTGTGTTACAAAGTCGTACTTATAATTTGTTGTGCTCACATTGGAGGAACCTATTAGGATTAGTACCTTGTGTTACATCAATATTTGACAGTAACATCTTTCACTTCCAACACTACCTATTAGAGTGTGTGTTCAACTCTCATGACCTTTTCAACATCCGTTTCCGCTTCCCTTCCACCCCAACTACTTACTCCCTTTTTCAATTTCCTTGGATGGAACCCTTTTTGTATATTGACCATCAGGGTCTTAGTATATAACAAATTGAGTGGGTCGATTCCATCCACTATCGGCAACATGAGACGCCTCATCAACCTGTGAATATTAGAGGAACTATTTCAAAATTTTAACTCTGGCTTGGATTGCTGTGTTCTTCTCTTTAGCTACAGCTTAAGCTGGTGTTTTGTTTGATTCTGGCATGAGCAGAAAGAGGAAGGCCAGCCCATTGTGAACGTCGAGGCCCATCAGAGTTGTAACAAGGCAATTGAAGGTCCATCACATGGTGACAGGCGGGGGCCTTTGACTTATCAGTGTGAAATTATCTCCTAACAAAATCCGCGACAATGAGAATCTTGGCTGCCAAATTTGTGTGAACACAGCTTCAAACGTGCCCTTCTAAGGTCGGCACATGTGGGATCTGTCCTGATTGGCAGATCTGCGCTGCACGTGCTGCCAGACACACCTTTGCTCATCCATATCACCAGGTACACCTTGGCCCACATGGCTAACTGCGCACTTTGGAACTCAGGGTTGGGGCGAGAGACAATGCATTGGGGTGAGAAACATTGGCACAGTACGTGAGAGGTGAATCTCTCCCGCGAGTGGTGACGTTTCACTGGCAAGTTGGCCACTCTCAGTGGTGACCTCCTGTGCGCCGGAGTCTCGTTCGGCAACCAGCCTCGATGTCTGATCGGGAGACCAGCCAAGTGGCAATTGATTAAAGCAGTGAAGCCAGGATAAGCAGGTATGGCTGGCTAAGACCAGTTGAGTGGGCAGCTGATTGGTACGAGGAACATATCTCCTGCCCATCCATGGTGACGTTGAGTGGGAGCTTTCTACAGTGGTTGGGACAAGGGACTCAAGAGTATTGCAAATCAATCAAGACATAGACAACGATGGTGTCTTTTCAAGAGGGTATGACTTCCAATCTGGGTGCCAGTACGCCACTGCCACTGAAGAGGCCGAACCCCTGCAAGGAGCCTTGCCATCTATGTCTCTGCCAATATGATCGAGCGTGTGAACACCTTGGATGTAACGCATTACCTACTCTACCTAACTATCGCTAGTTTCCAAAGTCAATATCGAGAGAGTGCTCGATGAGAAATTACTTAGACGGAATCGGGAAGGTTGGGTTGGAGGGGAAGATTGGTTTGGTTGTTCCAAACCTCAATTCTGAGGCATGGAACTCTCCAGCCCAAAAAATGTGAAGATTGAATGGTTGGATTTCCAACCAATCAGAACTTGCCACTTGTGGTTACAATCCACACGAACTACAAAATCAACCATAAAAACTAAAATGCCACTTACGCTCCAAGATTACTAGGCCCCCCAACCATGAAAGCCATTGTTGGGAGTAGGCATGAGCAAATGGCCCGGTCAAGTCGGGCCGACCCGACCCGACCCGACGACTTAGCCGAGTCGGGTCAGGACCCTCGAAGTCCTGACCCGGGCGAGTCGAGTTGGGCCGACCCGGGCATAAACCTGACCCGACATTTCATTTCGAGTCGGGCTTCGAGTCAACGTTGACTCGACCCGGAATCGGATAAAAAACAGGGTGATTGGGTCGGGCTTTGACCCGACCGGATTTTGACATTTAGGAATACCCTAATGTCGAGGTCGAGGGGTCATTTTTCCCCTCTACATGAGTCCCGCAACCTAACTTGTTACTATCAACCCAGAAATCCTCCGTTCTAGTCAAGTAATAGGCTCAATGTCGAGATCGGCAAGTTATATGCTCAATTTTTAGGCTCAATGTTGACTGATCCGAAAAGAGGGGAAGGGGGTGCGTTGGGTACGGTAAAGGTTCAGTTCAGTATGGTAAAAAGTGGTGAGCAGTGTCGAATTGGTTGGAAATATTTGTAGGAAACAAGTGCATAGCCTGAGTAAACTACTGGCAAGATTCCAATTTCCATATCGGTAGCGAAATTGACGATGTGCACAGTTACGCTCGCACAATCGCAAGCGAAAACGCCGATCTGCGCAGATCGGCGGGCGAAATCGCCCATTTGGTCATCCATGCACACCGTTTTCAACACATATGTTCACCCGATTTTCCACTTTGGCCACTGGTCATTATCAATTTGCCCAGTATACTCTTCACTACTGCTGTTTTGGAGTCAATACATGTTTGCATTCCTGTTTAACATTTTGGAACAATGCTTCTTACGGTAACTCTTGTTGTGCACTCTTGCTGTTTACAAAAATGTGTTACTTATGGTTGAGTACCTCGTGTCACATCCACATCTGAATGTGACAACTTGCCTTTCCAGCCACCCATGACCGCCTACTAGTATTTGTGTCGTGTCTACTAGTTGGCACATCATGGACTGTTCAAATTCGGTTTCTAATCCCATCTCTCAAGTGAGCGACTTACGCCACCTTAGTCTCCTTTGGATGTAACCCTTCATGTGTATGTACCATCAGGGAACTATTCGGCGACGATTTGACTGGATCTATTCCATCTAATCTCGGCACCATGAGCACCCTCGGAATTTTGTGAGTATCAAGACAATTGGACTGAGTTAACACCCTTTGGCCTGGATGACCCTGATTCCTTTCTTCAACTATAGGTTAAGTTGAATTCTGATTGGGGTGTGAAAAAATACACAAGGATTGGGCAAGAAAGGCCGGGCCAGCTTGGTTTGGGAGGTCGAGGCTCATCAGCGCTAAAGGGTCGGTTTCACATCAAGCCTTCCGTTTTTTCATCACGTGGTGACAGGCAGAGGCTGCCCACTGATCCATGCACATCTAGGATCTTTCTATCAATGATGCGACAATGAGCATCTTGCATGCCGTATTTGTGTGGGCATGGCTTCGACACACTCGTCTCGGGCCGTAACATGATAGACACAGTGCATGACCTCCTCCTACTGAGTATGTTTCTATGTTATTGAAGCTCAGATCCAACAACATTTTACTGAACAACATTTTACAAGCAACAGTGTGTTTATCTCTACTATTCCATGGGATCCTCCCAAGGTTTCTTCCTTGAGCACTCATCACCAACTCCAAGAGCATCTCGGGAATGACACAAACAAACACATACTTGACAAGGCATCAGGCATCAGGCATTACAAGCTTCATCAGTCAGCGTCAGTGTCCTGCTCTTATCCACCTTCCCTGGAACTCGTCATTCCACAATTACTCATCCTAAGGGGCAGCACTCCAGGCTCCCTACTGACACGCTCACCAATGGCGTCACCAACGCACCTACTGATCCACTGGCAAAACCTGCGGAATTTCAAGTATCTGGGAAAGATGTCACTGACAAAGCAGTCAACACCTTGGATAACACCGACAGAGCTGCTGCTGGAGGATCCGGGTTATCCGTAATCGACAAGGCAACACCGACAATGACGCTGACTGATGATGACGGTTTCAAGATGATGTTCGATTGACCTGGAAGCTGCTCACCGGCTACCATGGTCGTCTTCCTCCAGCCTTTTATCCTTGCTCAGGAAGTTGCTTGTGTCATTGATGCAATAAATGCTGATGAAACATGGGTGGTACATAGGATTATCAGAAGATGTGCCAACGACGGCGAAGTTCCAAGAGCTGCAGCCAGCGTACATCACCAAGACCCATTACTAGCATCTACAAATCTTGTTCGTCTCGGAAGCTGACACAGAACATGTCAAAAGAAAGGAGTCGGTGTATCAGCGGCTGAACAGCAAATCGGTTCTACTAGTCTTAACCATAAACCTTGAGCTTGAGGATCTGGAGACTGCACGCATTAATGCTGAACAGACCGGGTGTTAGAGGGAATATAGAGGAAACGTTACAGAAACTAACTATGACAAACGGAAACAATTTTGAACTGCTCATCCCAAGAATCAACGCTAGACTTAGAGCCTTTACGAAATAGGAAAGTAAACGGGTCCGTCCTGTCAACGGGAGCGTTGTAAGGCCCCGTCCTCGCTTGGGAGGAGCCAACCTTGTGGTCGGATGTGCGAGGACTACAGCCGACCTACAGCACTGGGCACGGGGGCCACTACAAGGGCGCCAAGCTGGAGGGCGCCTAGCTGTAGGGCGCCGAGCAGGAGGACGCCGCCCTGGACGCCTGGTTGGCGTCCTGGACGCCTGGACGGCGTCCTAGGAAGCTGGACGCCGAGCTGGGCGTCGCCACGATTACCCGGGCGCCTGGTCGACGTCGTGGGCGCCTGCACGGCGTCCTGGAGGTCCGGACGCCAACGTGGGCGTCCCGGGGGGCCCAGACACCGACCTGGGCATCTGGTCGGTGTCCTGGGAGGAGGGACGCCGCTCTAGAGGTTTGCTCGGCGTCCTGGGCGTCTGGGCGCCGAGCTGGGGATTCAGAAGGCGTCCTGGGCGCCTGGACGTCGGACTGGGGACGCCGGGCAGTCTGTGGCCGACTACGGACTGCGCTAGTCGGCCAGGCGTGGTTGCCCGGTCGACCGGAATACCCGGGCGACGTGCGCGAGTGTCGCCAGGGTGGAGTCTGCGAGGCCAACCTCGGGGGTGGTATCCTGAGGTCGACGTGGCTGGAGGGCACAGACGCTGGCGTGGAGTCTGCCAGGCGTCTGCGCTGTGCACGTGACAGGGAAGTGCGCACCAACCAGCTGCGCGCACCTGCGAAGCAGGTGCACCGTTGTCCTGCGGGTGCAACGCTGTGCAGCCGACTTGCTGCATCGCTGGCACACCGTGGACTTACAACGTTGGCAAACCGCTACTCTGCAACGCTAGAGCGGTGCGAGCGCTGCTGCGCTGGAGCGCGGTCGACCGTGCTGTGCTGGAGATCGACCAACAGCCAAGCTAGCACTAATGTAGTCTGTGATGCCAATGTTGTTGCTATCATTGTTGTCATTTTTTCCTAGTGAAACTCTTGCCAATTCTCCCCGTCAACTAGCAAGAAGCGTGAACACAAGCAAACGACTAAGTGAACGAACGCAGAGATCACACGAGCACACGTGCCTAGCCCGTAGTCTAGCTCCTATTGCAGCAGTTATCTCCGCATGATGCGGTGAGCGTGGACGACACCACGACGTAGTTCAGTCTAGCCGACTTAGCACTTACCGATCGTGTTCGTAGACCGGCAGCCGTGCAGTCACTAGCGTGCGCGTAGGCGACGCCGAGGTGATGGACACCCTGGAGGGACGGCTGGAGGATGCGAGGAGACACCATGAGGGACAGGAGTACCGGGCGATGCCCTGGGCAGTCCTCGTGGCAGGACTCTGCTCCATGTGGGCGACGGAACATCCCTCTTCACGACCAGTTTCTCCTCGACCGGTGACCAACGAAGGCGGCGTCGACGTGGGCGTCAACGCCGGAGGTGGCCAAGTCGGCAGCAGTGCGGGAGGCACGTCGAGGCAGAGAGGTGTGATTCACGCCGATGAAGTCGGCGGCGTTCAGGCGCGAGGGGTGAAGTCGTCGGCGGCTGCAAGCTCCTCGCAGGGTGACGTCGGAGGACGACGAAGTGGTTTGTCGCCGATGTCGGCGATCCAGGTGACGGCGGGTGGGATTGCACCGAGCTACAGCTACTTTAAGTTTACGCCGGACAGGATCTCGGTCACCCCGCCGCTCGTTGGTCGACAAGACATCCTCTCCTGGAAGAAAGCCATCCAACCCCAAGAGGAGATGGCCGGGCTGATCGGCTTCGCCCGAGGGACCGTGGCGACGCCGGAGGAGCACCACCCCAACCTGCGTGCAGAGTTTCACGCCGTGCAATTGTTGACCTTCACGGTCATCTCGCGGTGCTGCTCGCCGGGCGTGCAGATTGCCTTGAAGTGGTGCCGAGAGTACCTCGACGCTGGCCATCGGGCGTGGAACTTCATCGAGTCGACCTATCAAGTCACCGACGACTTGTTCATCGCTCAACTAGAGGGACAGCTTACGCATCTGCGCATGGGCGACGAGGAGACGGCAACCGACTACTGCAACTGGGCCTGGCGAATTCTCGCCACCATCAGGATGGCCGGCGCGCAGTACTCGACGGCGTCGTACGTCACCCACGTCATGCAGCGACTCTCGAGCAGCTATAACCTTTTGAAGCGGCTGTCCATGGCGCCGAGCACGAGGGCGACTCTCAACGACGACAACTTGACCTCGTATATCCTGCAGGACGAGGCGATGCAGGAGGCCGAGCGATCCCAGGAGCTCTTGGCGCAGGCCAACTTCGTCGCCCCGACAAAGCAAGGAGGCCGACCAAGGCAGCGTGGGCAGTCGGGCTGTGGCTGTAGCAGTGGCTGGAAGCCGAGCAAGGACGTCGACAAGAAGAAGTCGACCAAAGACAGCGGTCGAAGAGGAGGGGGTCGACGACGGGAGTGCTGGCTGTGCGGCGACCCCGACCACCTCTTACAAGTGCCCCGACCGCAGTGACTCCGACGACGACGACGCCAGGGGAGGCCGCAGGAGGTCTGGCAGTCGTCGTCCTCGTCGAGGAGGAAACAAGCCGCGCAAGGAGAAGCAGTCGACGGCGTCGACCTCGGCGAAGGACGCCGACTCCTCTGCAGGCGGCAAGGGGCGGGACGACAAGAGGGCGTCGTGCTCGCTTGTCGACGTCGTGGAGCCGACCGTCTCGCTGGCGCCAGAGGCTGGGGAGGACTTCAAGGCTGTGGCGGCAGCTGTGCAGGCGAACCCGGCGGTGGTACTACTCGGCAGCGGTTGCTCCCACCACCTGATGGGGACGAAGGAAGTCTTCGTCGACCTGCAGCCGAGCGGCCCCATCAAGCACGTGCACGACTTCAATGGGGCACTGCAGGACGTCCAGGGCCACGGAATCATCGCTCTTCAAGGGGAGGCCGGGAAGCAGGTGCTCATCCTCAAAGTGCTGTACGTCCTGGGTGTGCGGACGAACTTGCTGTCGTCCGGCCAGCTGAAGGAGCACGGCGTGAAGCTGCAAGAGGACGACGACGGGATGCTGCTTGTCTCGGCAACGGGAGAGGTGCTCGGTCGGGCGACGTACTCCGGGCGTGTCCTCTGCACTGACCAGCGTCCTTGCTTAACGAGGTTGACGTCACCCACGATGGAGGTTGTGGCCCTGCGGGCAATCGTCTCGAGGAAGAATTCGACGCCGGACAGGATGCATGCTAGACTTGCGCACGTCGGCATGGACACCATCAGGAGCTCGGCGAAGAACGAGGTCACCATTGGGCTGGACCTCAAGTCGGCGACGGGCGCCAACTCACCGTGTGTCTCGTGCGTCGGCGAGAAGCTGGCGTAGCACACCTTCCCCGACCAAGGCTCTGACGCCAACGACGTGCTGGCCGTCGTGCACATCGATCTGTGCGGGCCGTTTCGCGTGGATGCGAAGGATGGCAGCCTGTACTTCTTGTTGCTGAAGGACCGCAAGACCCGCTACGTGTGGGTGAAGACGGTCGCCAAGAAGTCAGATGCATTGCCGGTGTTCGTGCAGTGGCTAGCGGTGGCTGAGCGGCAGACGAAGAAGTCGGTGTTGATGCTGTGCTCTGACCCGAGAGAGGAGTTCCTCGGGAAGCAGTTCACCTACTTCGTGAATGGCAAGGGGATCGTCCACGACCTGACCTGCCCATACACCCCGCACCAGAACGGCATGGCGGAGCGGGAGATGAGGACCGTGGTGGAGTCGGTGCGGACGATGCTGCTGCACATCGGCGTGCAGCACCACTGGTGGCACCTCGCTCTCCGGCAGGCCGTCTGGGTCTGCAATCGTCGCTGCCGCCGGGGACGACGCCGTACCAGCTGCTGACCGGGAAGAAGCCCGACTTGTCGCTGGCGCGGGTGTGGGGCTGCATGGCGTAGTTCTTAGTCCTCGAGCAGCAGCGTGGTGGGAAGCTGCAGCCGAAGGCACGGTGGGGCCTTCACCTCGGCGTGTCGGAGGAGAGCAAGGGCTGGGAGCTCCTCGACATCTCCGACAACCGGGTGGTCACCACGTCGGACGTGGTGTTCTATGAGAGCATGTCGCTAGACATGTGGAAGTCGGCGCACAGGCCGGTGTCAGGGCGGATGCCGGTTCACCCGCCAACGGACACCTCGACGGTGTCGGTGCCTCTGCTCGCCGAGGTTGGTGCGCTTGCTGGTGAGGACGCGGAGGACGTCCCCGGTCCCTACCCTTCACCTACCCCTCCCCTGGACAAGCAGAACAGGACGAGCACGGGTGGCTACGTGTTCGTCTACGGTGGGGCCGCAGTCTCCTGGTCAAGCCAGCGCATCAAGTGTGCGACGCTGTCGTCGACCGAGTCGGAGTAGTGGCGGCCACTAAAGCTGGCAAGGAGGGACGTCGCCTTCGCTTCCTCCTCGCCGAGTTCCGGCAGTAAGACGCCAGGAAGCCGACTGTCCTGCGCGTGGACAACAAGTCGGCCATCACGGTCGCCGAGGGCATGGGGTTGACAGGCAACCTCAAGCACATGGAGCGGCGACAGGCCTGGCTGCAGCACATGGTGAAGCGCGGGAAGTTCTCGCTGTAGTACATCCCGACCGCTGAGCAGCCAGCCGACTTCTTGACAAAGGCGCTGCACTATCCGGCCTTCAACCGGTGCTCCGTCGCAATCGGCCAGGTGCGCTTGGCCGACGTGGGCGACAGCGACAACGACGTGCAGCAGTAGGTGCCATGCCGTCTTGCATGGCTGGTGCGGTGACTGGCGTGCTGTGTGTTGGGTGCACGCCGACGGGCTATTCTCAGAGTTGTACTGCCGTGTGGGCTAGGGGCCCAGGCGTGAACACGGCAGGAAAGTGTCAACGGGAGCGTTGTAAGGCCCCGTCCTCGCTTGGGCGGAGCCAACCTTGTGGTCGGATGTGCGGGGACTGCAGTTGACCTACAGCAGTGGGCACGGGGGCCACTACAAGGACGCCAAGCTGGAGGGCGCCTGGCTGTAGGGCGCCGAGCAGGAGGACGCTGCCCTGGACGCCTGGTTGGCGTCCCGGACGCCTAGACGGCGTCCTGGGAAGCTGGGCGTCGCCACGATTACCCAGGCGCCTGGTCGACGTCGTGGGTGCCTGCACAGCGTCCTGGGGGTCCCGGGGGGCCCAGACACCGACCTGGACACCTGGTCGGTGTCCTGGGAGGAGGGACGCCGCTCTGGAGGTTTGCTTGGCGTCCTGGGCGTCTGGGCGCCGAGCTGGGGATTCGGAAGGCGTCCTGGGCGCCGGACTAGGGACGCCGGGCAGTCCGTGGCCGACCACGGACTGCGCTAGTCAGCCAGGCGTGGTTGCCCGGTCGACCGGAATACCCGGGCGACGTGCGCGAGTGTCGCCAGGGTGGAGTCTGCGAGGCCAACCTCGGGGGTGGTATCTCAAGGTAGACGTGGCTGGTGGGCACAGTCGCTGGCGTGGAGTGTGCCAGGCGTCTGCGTTGTGCACGTGATAGGGAAGTGCGCACCAACCAGCTGCGCGCACTTGCGAAGCAGGCGCACCGTTAGCCTGCGAGTGCAACGCTGTGCAGCCGACTTGCTGCAGCGCTGGCACACCGTGGACTTGCAACGTTGGCGAACCGCTACTCTGCAACACTGGAGCGGTGCGAGCGCTGCTGCGCTGGAGCGCGGTCGACCGTGTTGCGCTGGAGATCGACCAGCAGCCTAGTTAGCACTGACGTAGTCTGTAATGCCAATGTTGTTGCTATCATTGTTGTCATGTTTTCCTAGTGAAACTCTTGCCAATTCTCCCCGTCAACTAGCAAGAAGCGTGAACACAAGGAAATGACTAAGTGAACGAACGCAGAGATCACACGAGCACACGTGCCTAGCCCGTAGTCTAGCTCCTGTTGCAGTAGTTATCTCTGCACGTCCAACCATTGCACCTGATGAGGTGGTGGCAACGTTGCGTGACCGGGTAATGGGTAATCTGAGCTGTGACCGGCGGAGGGCGTTACTGGAGGAGAAGAAAGTACAGCTGAATGAACACCAATTGATAAAAAGGGATGGACTGCACCTCATGGCGGGACTAATGCCGAACCCACGGAGGAAGTCTCTTCAGAGTAGCCCTCAAGCAGGGTCAAGTCGTAGAAATGCTACACCCAGATTACAAAATTTCAAGTAGTGGGGAACACGGTAACGGACTCAAAGCGAATCTAGGACGCAGCTTCTGATTACCTTTGACAAATGTTATGCAGGGACAGATGATAGGATTTCCAGGACTGGTCCCCGGCCCCTGGCGGACGACTAAGCTCCTCGGAAGTTAAGGGCTGGAAGTAGACTGGACAGAACGGGAGGTAAAAGCAGCCTTTGCTGCCATTGCAAAAAACATATCGCAGGGTAATGTGTTATGCCAAAGGAGTTGTTCGAAACTAACTGAGACCTCTTACAAGGGAGCTTCATGGCTTTGGTTAAAGATTTCACGACAAAAGCGGTGCTTCCCACGGAGGTGGAGGAGGCAGTGACGATTTTCCTACATAGAAAGGGAGAAAAGGACAGGTTAAGCAAATACCAGCTGATTGTCAAACTCATATTATATAGCTTGTGTAGGCTATAGTGGGGTAGACACTATGGGGTATAACGCTTTTAGGTTTTCCTACTCGTACCCGCCTGCTTGCTAGTTCATTCATTCCTCATTCCTAACATGGTATAGAGCAGGTTCCCTAGTGGGAACGCTTCCTTGGGCCCACCACTGAAAATTTCCTTTCTAACCGGAGCGCCAGTTGCTCCTGCATGAGGCGCGCCTTTCGCCGCCCTCTCTAGGCCCCTAGTGGCTCCTAGCGGCATCGTCGCCGCCCCTCACGCGGCCCCGTTACCGCCCCTACGCGGCCCCGTTACCGCCCCTATGCGGCCCCGAAGTTGCCATTAGCGGCCCCGTCGCCGCCCCTAGCAGCCCCGTCGCCGCCTTTCACCCTACGCGGCCCCGTCGCCACCCCTACGCGGCCCATTCGCCTCCCCTCCGCGGCCCCGTCCCCGCCCCTATCGGCCTCGTCACTGCCTCTCACCCTACGCGGCCCCGTCGCCGCCCATACGCGGCCTTGTCGCCGCCTTTAGCGGCCCCGTCACCGCCCCTACCGGCCCCGTCGCCGCCTCTCACCCTCAGCGGCCCCGTCGCCGCCCTTAAGAGGCCCCGTCGCCGCCCTTAGCGGCCCCGTTGCCGCCCCTAGCGGCCCCGTCGCCGCCTCTCACCCTACGCGGCCCCGTCGCCGCCCCTACGCGGCCCCACTACCGCTCCTAAGCGGCCCCGTCGCCGCCCCTAAGCGGCCCCGAAGCCGCCTCCTAAGCGGCCCCATCGTCGCCACTACACGGCCCCGTCGCCGCTCCCCTCCCTAAGCAGCCCCGTCGCTGCAGCCAACGGCCCCGACGGCGCCTCTACCGAGCAGCACAGCAGTAGAGCCGCCGAGCCGCCCAGCAGTAGAGCCGCCGAGCCGCCCAGCCGCCGAGCCGCCTGACCGCCGGGCCGCCTGAACACAAGCCGCCCAGCAGTCGAGCAGCCGAACCGCCGAGCCGCCCGACCGCCGAGCCGCCCGACCGCCGAGCCGCCCAGCCACCAAGCCGCCCCATAGCCGAGCCGCCCAGCAGCCGAGCAGCTGAGCCGCCATGCCGCCTTGCCGTCGAGCCTACCAGTCCTACCGGCGCGCCCCAGCCCTACTTACTCGTACTGGTGAGCTCACTCCTTGCTAGACCTCTGCAGTCATGGCTACCCCCAGTGTTCTTACCTTTGACACTGAGGGTCGTGCTGTTGACTTTGAGGTATGGGTCGATGACCTCCAATTGTTCCTCCAGTGCGATAGGGCAGACGGCCTCTCTCTGTTCGACCTCACCTCTGGTGCCTCCCCTGCCCCGCCTGCTACTACTGACAGCACTGTTCGCTCACAGTGAGCGACACGCGATGCTGCTGCCCGTCTTGCTATGCGTCGCCACTTACCGACCACTGAGCGTGCGCACTTTAGCCAGTACAAGAGTGCTGAGACCTTGTACGACGCTGTAGTTGCACGCTACTCTTCCCCTGCCACTGCTACACTGAGCCACCTCATGCTACCGTACCTCTTCCCTGACCTTGCTGCCTTTCCCACAGTCGCTGACCTTATTACGCACCTCCGCACCTTCTCTCTTATAAAATACTGCGCTGATGTGTTTGCTCCCCTCTCCGCCCTCCCCTTCCCCTAACCCCCCCAAGCTCAGCACTTGTTTCTCCTACTCCCACTTCTGCCCCACTGGTCCCCAACCTCTCAACGCGGCCGCACTGTTCAACAAAGCATTCGCTTCGCCCTTCACCGCCCTTCATCTCCCCTCCCCTCCCCCCCCCTCCCCCCAGCTTCACACCTGCTTCTCCTTCCACTAGTGTCCGCCGCTGCGGTGCGGGCAACCTGCGGGGCTGCTGGGTGCCCCGTGGTGGCGCTGTTGCTCACGTACGGACAAAGCAGCGGGGGGAGGAGGTGCGTGGTGTGAGTGAGGAAGGTGGTGGGCTGAAAAGTGTCACTGCTACTGCTCACTGGTACTGGCCGGTGCTGCTCTTCCTGATGGGTGAAGAAGGTTTGTAGGTGGTGGGAGGGTCATGGGCTAATCATGGGTCACCAGTGGGTCAGCCGTGGTCACCTGTGGGTCCAGTAGCATGTCATTTCTAGGTGACTCACAAGTCAGTCTTAAGTCACTCTCATGTCACTCTCAGGTCGTTCTTAGGTGAGTCTCAGGTTGCTCAGGTCAGTCTCAGGTTGCTCAGGTGACTTTCAGGCGGCTCTAAGGTGACTCAGCTGTGTTTTCTGGTCGTGAAAGGCTAGAGACTGACCTGCGAGATGCTCAAGGATGCCTGGTGTCTCTGTCGCAAGCAAGTTTCCAGCGGCTATGCCCTTGGGGGGTTGTTTTTAAGGTCCTCATCTCTCCCTGCGTGCTGCATGCCCTGCGAATGCCCTGCCATGTTATTATCCAAGTTAGCCACATGGTACAAACATGGACTGACACTCTACAGCATCGCTCCCTTCTTCACCCCTCCCTCCCATCACTCACTGCCTCTCTGTATCACCACCTGTCTCGCATTTCCCTCTGGCCCGTCCTGGCTCTCTAACTGACCCCTCCCAGTGGCAATTTCTTCCCCATTTGTTTGAAAACAAATCTACTTATATGTCGCCACATCCCTCCTCCCCCGTTTTGCATTTCGCCGCCTCTTTGTTTACCCACCTCACGTGCATTTCCCTTTCCTTCTGGGTTGTCTTACCAGCCTCTCTCATTGGCTCTCCTCCATCTAATCACCCTCAGGTGTGAAAAGAGCAACCAACATTCTCCATCATTCTCCCCACTTCCCATTTCCCTTTTGTCTCGCCTTACCCATCCCCATTCCCTTCTTGAACCTACCGTCCCGTCCCCTTCCCCTTTTCCATCCTCTTCCCTATCCCCATCCCCTTCCCCTTTCCCATCCTCATGCCCTTTGTCCCCCCTTCCTCCTCTTTCCCAGGCATTCATAGTCCAGCCAAAAGCAAGCAAACATCATTTGCCGTCACCGATCACCCCTCGCTAGTGTTCCCTTTTCCCCTCAAGCACCAACCAGCCATGCATAGTCCGGCCACTAGCATCCACCCTCTGTCGCCACTACCTTCACGCACTGATCGGATCACTCATCAATGTATCCCCTCTTCTCCCCTGTCGCCCATCCGCCCTTCCCCTGCCAATCAAACGCCCTTCCAAAATCGGAATTTGGTAATTTGTTTATTCCAAATCATAGCTCCGCACCGCATTCCTTAGATGATTCCGTCGACTCTTTTTCTCTCTCTTGTTTTTGTATATTATTGTGGGAGAATGATTTTATATGAAGGATTTACTGTATCGTATATCCATTGTGCGCGGCTGTAGCAAAATGATATATTGTAGTTTTCAGAGTAGATAATTGCAAATGAAAATGGTAACCACACAAACTTTTTAAGGAATAATATTAAATTGTTGTTGTCGCCTTTTAGCCGATATGTTTCCTAGAAGTTAGCGTCAGCTGGTTCGGCCTACAAACTCGCCCCAAACCACCCCCGAGTCGCCCCGGCTTTATTCGCCACGCTCCCGAGCCTCGTTATTCCAAGGTTCTCGCCTAGCTAGGGTTTCCCCTATATCATCCCGTCATTTCGATTGTATCGTCAGACTCTCTGTAATCGCACTCCCGATATTTACCAATTTCGTGCACTATCCGCAATCGTAAGCCCGCTCCTACTGAGTATAGCTTCACTCGTCTCACCTACTCTTCCTGCCTCAGCGGTTTGTGCCACGAGCCACCCACGTCACCCACACACTTTCCAGTTCTTCCTGTTATCGACTTCTCAAACAAGGGTGGAAACAAGAGGGGGAGGGAGGAGGAGAAAACGAGGGAAGGGAAGAGGAACGGAGGGAGTAAAAGGGGGAAAGGGAGGAAGAGGGGTGAAAGAGGGGGGGGGGATTATGGGGGGGAGGAGAAGGAAGGGATGGGGGAGGAGAAGGAAGGGATGGGGGAGGGGAAGGAAGGGATGGGGGAGGGGAAGGAAGGGATGGGGGAGGAGGAGGATGGGGGGGGGGGGGGGGGGGGAAGGAGAAGGAAGGGATGGGGGAGGGGAAAAAGAGGTCCAAGGAGGCAGATGGCAAGAAGGACTGAGAAGCAAGTTTAGACATGGGAAACGGGATTGGAGGACAGGTACGTATGGGAGAGAGTGAATGAAAGAAAGTCTCCGGCCCTGCAATTCCGCCGGCATACCCCTACACTGCCCCACAGCTCGCCTTCGTTGCTCATCCTATCCCCACTATCCTGTTACCCTGTCTGCATATCCGATGCTCCCAGGTGAAAGGGAAAACGAAGCAAGAGTGGACATGGGACACAGGAGGATAGCACAGGTACGGATGGCTGAGAGTGAATAAAGAGAGGAAGGAGTTGGGAATGTAGTTGGGTGCCCGAAGGGGAAGGGGGAGAGAAGATAGGGAGAAAGGTGCATGATTTTCTGGGGTAAAGCTGTGGTGGGTGGAGAGGGGGGAGAGGGAGGAGATTCTCCCTGCCCCTCACCTCGCTCCCTACTTTCCCCGTACCTATTCCCCCCATCCCTACTCTCTCCGTCCCTACTCTCCCCGTCCCTACTCTCTCCGTCACTACACTTCCTGTAACGCCTGTGGGCTGTATTAAGGGCACTCCGCTGCGCCAAATAACACCCTCGTTTTGACCCAGTGGGTAGAGAGGTGTTATACTGGTTTCAGAGCCTAGGGTCCGAGTCCGGGCTGGTGTACATTTTCCGCCTCTGGCGAGAACTGAAATGTTGTTACCAGCTCGAACCCAGTGAACGATCCTGAAATCTAGGTCCCAGCTGCAAGGGGCCGTCTCCCTGAAGTCCGAGGCCAACGGGGACGTTGGCGCCAGGGGGGGGACGAGTGTAAAGCCTGTGGGCTGTGTTAAAGGCACTCCGCTGCGGCAACTAACACCCTCGTTTCGACCCAATGGGTAGCGAGGTATTATACTTCCCATTCCTACTATACCTGTCCCTACTCTCTCCGTCCCTACTCTCCCCATCCATACTCTCCCCGTCCCTACTTTCCCCGTCCCTACTTTCCCCGTCCCTACTTTCCCCGTCCCTACTTTCCCCGTCCCTATTCTCCCCGTCCCTACTCTCCCCGTCCCTATTCTTATCCCTACTCTCCCCGTCCCTATTCTCCCCGTCCCTATTCTCCCCGTCCCTACTCTCCCCGTCCCTACTCTCCCAGTCCCTACTCTCGTTGTGCAGACATCCATCGTCCTGCCTATTTCCCGTCCCTCTTTCCGCCTGCCTATTTCCCGTCCCTCTTTCTGCGTACCTATTTCCCGTCCCTATTTCCGCCTGCCTATTTCCCGTCCCTATTTCCGCCTGCCTATTTCTCGTCCCTATTGTCAAATTATATTGTTGTGTAGGCTGTAGTGGGGTAGCCTATATGGGGTACACATTCCTAGGGTTGCATATTTGTACCACTTTCATTCCTTAGTGCAGTCATTCTCGTTTCAGTTTTCTCATGGTATCGAGCAGGTTCCCTCGTGGGAACTGTGCCTAGGGCCCACCACATCGAAAGTTTTTTTTTTTCCTGCCCGGAGCGCGCTCCCCGAGTCGCGCTCCCCTCTCTGCCTTCGTCGAGCCGCCCTCGCGGCCACGTCGCGTCGCCTTAGCGGCCCCTGATTCGTAGCCCTAGCAACCCAGTAGCCCCACCTACGGCCCCGGCCCCGTCGCCTTACTTGCGCCTCGGCCCCGTCGCCCTACCTGCGCCCTGGCCCCGTCGCCCTACCTGCGCTCCGGCCCCGTCGCCCTACCTTCGACCCCGGCCCCGTCGCCCTACCTTCGACCCAACCCCGTCGCCCTACTGCGGCCCCGCCGCCCTACCTGCGGCCCCGGCCCTAGCCCCGTCGCCCTACCTGCGCCCCGGCCCCGGCCCCGTCGCCCTACTTGCGACCCCGGCCCCGTCGCCCTACCTCCGACCCAGGCCCCGTCGCCCTACCTGAGCCCCGGCCCCGTCGCCCTACCTTCGACCCAGCCCCGTCGCCCTACCTTCGACCCGGCCCCGTCGCCCTACTCCGGCCCCGCCGCCCTACCTGCGGCCTCGCCGCCCTACCTGCGGCCTCGCCGCCCTACCAGCGGCCCCGCCGCCCTACCTGCGGCCCGCCGCCCTACCAGCGGCCCCGCTGCCCTACCTGCCGCCCCGCCGCCCTACCAGCCGCCCGGCCGCCCTACCTGCGGCCCCGCCACCCTACCAGCGGCCCCGTCACCCTACCAGCGGCCCCGCCACCCTACTAGCGGCCCTGGCGCCCTACGCAGCCGAGCCGCCCGCACCGTCCGAGCCGCCCGAGCCGCCCGCGCCGCCTGAGCAACTGAGGAGTCAAGCCGCGGATGCCGCCGAGCCGCAGTTGCTACTCAACCACCCGAATTGCTCGAGCCGCCATGTTGCCGAGCTGCTGTGCTGCCAAGCTGCCCGAACCGCCCTGTTTGGTGAGAGCAGTGTCTCTGTCACTGCACTGCCCCTGCTCTACAGTTAGCGCTGCTAGTCTACTGCTGTCATGGCCACCCCCAGTGTTCTCTCTTTTGACGTCTGGGTAGATGACCTGCAGCTTTTCCTACAGTGCGATAGGGCAAACGGTCTCTCCCTCTTTGACCTCACCTCTGGTGCCTCCCTTGCCCCTGCTGCCAATGCCGACGCCACTGTTCGCTCACAGTGGGCCACTTGCGATGTTGCTGCATGTCTTGCTGTGCGTCGCCACCTGCCTACCACTGAGCGCGCACACTTTAGTCAGTACAAGAGTGCTCAGACCTTGTACAACGCTGTAGTTGCGCGCTACTCTTCCCCTGCCACTGCTGCACTGAGCCGCCTCACGCTACCGTACCTCTTCCCTGACCTTGCTGCCTTTCCCACAATCGCTGACCTTGCTGCTTTTCCTACAGTGCGATAGGGCAGACGGTCTCTCCCTCTTTGACCTCACCTCTGGTGCCTCCCCTGCCCCTGCTGCCGATGCCGACGCCACTGTTCGCTCACAGTGGGCCACTTGCGATGTTGCTGCGTGTCTTGCTGTGCGTCGCCACCTACCTACCACTGAGCGCGCACACTTTAGTCACTACAAGAGTGCTCAGACCTTGTACGACGCCGTAGTTGCGCGCTACTCTTCCCCTAACACTGTTGCACTGAGCCGCCTCATGCTACCGTACCTCTTCCCTGGCCTTGCTGCCTTTCCCACAGTCGCTGACCTCATTACGCACCTCCGCACTAGTGACACTCGCTACCGCGGTGCGCTTCCTGCTGAGTTCTGCGCCAAGAACCCCCCCCCCCCCCCATGTACATCACTCTCTGCTACATAGTCACCCGCCTCCCTGACTTCCTTCGTGTAGTCAGAGACCACTTCCTCTTAGTCTGTCCCACCACTCTCACTGTTGACCTCCTCGAGAAGGCCCTATTAGCAGCGAAGAAGAACATAGTCGCTGTAGGAGCCTCTTGTGGTGACCCTTGCACCCCCATATTTGAGGGGTGTTCCCCTTGCCCCCTTTTGCCCTCTATCGCCTCTGCTGCTGCGGCCGACCTCGTTGGTCTTGAGTCGGTCGGTGCGGCGTCTGCCCCTATTGGGAGACGCCGCTCTAGCAAGGGCAAGGGGGGAAAGGGCGCAAGAGGAGCTAGCAGGGGTGGTGGAGGTGGCGGTGGAGGCGGCGGAAGGAGTGGGGGTGGCGGTGGGAGTGGTGGCGGGGGTGGAGGTGTCGATGGCGGCAGTGGAGGCGGAGGCGGCGGAGGCGGTAGCGGTGGTAGCGGAGGCGGCGGTGGTGGCGGAGGTGGAGGAGGCGGTGGTGGAGGAGGTGGAGCTGGTCGGGGTGGCGCTTCGCAGCGGAGCGGCTCCGGTGGTGGTCAGCGCCAGCAGCAGCAGCAGCGTTCTCGGGACATCCCCCCCCCTCAGCAGCTCCGTGAGTGGTACGCTGCACGTCAGCGTGGTGGGGGTTTTGGTCCGTGCACCTACGTCCTACGCATCGGCGACTGTGCGCGTGAGCAATGTGGGGGTGCGCACCCCACCCAGCGCTGCTTTGGCCGCCTGTCGGACGCTTGGCGTCACCAGTTCCCGGAGGCCACTGAGATCCCCCGCTGGGGTGAGCTGTCTAGGGCGGGTGTAGCAATCTCTGATCTTGACTTTGATGCTATTCTTGCTGCCATGTATGCTGTGACTATTAGTGATGAGGGTGACTGTTACCGGTGTTTCCCGCCCGACCCGGGCATTGAGACTGCTGCTCTAGGTACTGGTGAGGCTGCTGCTCTAGGTGCCAGTGGGACTGCTGCTCTAGGTGCTAGTGAGTCTGCTACTCCACGTACTAGTGAGTCTGCCCTGCTAAGGCCTTGCACACCTTCACACTTGACTCCGGGGCTTCTCCCTCCTTCTTTCGAGACCGCACCACACTCACGCCGCTTGGTCGGCCGGTTGCGGTCTCCCTGGCAGACCCCTCTGGGGGTCCTGTCCTCTCTCACTTCTCCACTGTCCTCTTGTGTCCGGCTGCCCCCTCTGGCACCTTGTCTGGTCTTGACCTCCCCTCGTTCTCTACAAACTTGGTGAGTGGTGCTGACCTACAGGATGCGGGGGTTCACCAGTTCACTACTGCGAGTTAGCGGGTGACCCATTGCTCGGATGCTCGCACAGGCCGACACCTGGCCACATTTACGCGTCGGCCGGGGTCGAGCCTGTACACCCTGACCACTCAATCTCCTCCTGTCCCTGCGTCTGGTCAGGTAGCTGCGTCGGGTCAGGTGTTTGCTGCAGCGTCCAGGTCTGGTCTTGAGTCTGCCCCCTGCTCGTGTCGCCTCTTGTCTCACGAGACTCTCTTGTGGCACCACCGCCTTGGTCACCTGTCCTTGCCTCGTCTCCGGGGCATGGTCTCCCGTGTCCTTGTCTCTGGTGTTCCCCGGTCCCTCCCTCCCCTTCCTCCGGGGCCTGGCCCTTCCTGCGTCCCTTGTGTCGAGGGGCGGTTGCGAGCTACCCCTCACTCCTCTCAGTCTCCTCTGACAGAGGGCCCGCTGCAAGCGCTTCACATGGACGTGTGGGGCCCGGCCCACGTCCGTGGACAGGGTCACGAGCGCTACTTCCTGCTGGTGGTTGACGACTACTCGCGTTACACCACAGTCTTCCCCTTGCGCAGCAAGGATGATGTCATTGAGGTGCTGATCGACTCGATCCGCGCAGCTCGTCTCCAGCTGAGGAGGAGATTTGGCTCAGACTTACCTGTTCTGCGTCTGCACTCTGACCGAGGCGGAGTGTTCTCCTCTGGCCTTCTCCGAGCCTACTGCCATGCGCGAGGCATCTGCCAGACCTTCGTCTCGGCGGGAGCCACTCTCTTCATAGGAGCCCGGCGCTAGAGGCGTTCTGCTGGAGCTTCTTCGGCTGCTGAGGGTGCTGGTGCGGACGGTCCCGAAGGTCCTCGTGCTAGGAGTCCTGGAGTTGATAGACCTGCGGGTTCGACTGGAGCTCAAGCTGCTGTGGGTGTTGGCGCTGAGGCTACTGCTGTCAATCCTCGCGGCGGTCCTGCTGCTGGTGCTACTGGTGCTTCTGGAGGTAGTGCAGTTGGAGGTGCTGTTGGCGTTGGTGCTGCCGCTGAGGGTGCTAGTGCTGTCTCTACTGTGTGTGGAGTCGCCGCGCGGCCTCGGCTGTACTTTGTTCCGCTCCTTCAGCAACTTCTTGGTCTTCCTCCTCCCTTAGAGTGTCCACCGCCTGTCCAGTCACAGTTTTCGCCGGCCTCCCCAGTGCCTGCTCCTTCTCCCTACGCTGGTCCTACTGGAGGTCTTGCTGAGCGTTGTGAGCATGCGTCTCGTTCTGCGTTGTCTGCTCGTGCTGCTCGCGCTAGTGGTCGCCGTTTGCGTCAGCGTCCTCCTCCTGTCCCTGGCACGCACCGGATGTCTCTGCGTCCGTCCACTGCTCCTTTACGTGCCCCTTTGCCTTCTCCTCCTGAAACCTCTCTTCCTGCACTTGCCGACCCGGAGTCGGACTCTCTTCGTGCTGCCAGTCCTACTGTCACGCGTCTCCTTGCTACTGTCGTCACTAACCCCTTTTTGAGTCCACTGCTGCGTCTGCTCTAGTTGCTGAGCTCGTCGACTTTGCTGCTCGCTGACGTCTAGACTACGCTGCTGGTCTTGTTGCTGAGTCTGCGTCTGTATGTCCTCCGTTCGTCGGGGGTGAGTGTGCTCTTGGCACGGACGTCCTTGAGGACAGGCAGGAGGAGTTCCAATGTCTGGCTGCTGCTTCACCTCATCTCGTGTCCGTACTGCTTACCCCTGAGGGAGACATCGATGCACTTGACATCCCGACTCCGCGCTCTTACGCGGAGGCCGTAGAGGGTCCCTACTCCTCTTTGTGGCAGGCAGCTATGGATGCAGAGATGGCTTCCTGGAAGTCCACAGGCACCTACGTTACCGCGGTCCCCCCACCTGGGGCGAACATCGTTAGTGGCATGTGGATCTTCACGGTGAAGTGGCTGCCAGGTTCTCCACCTGTCTTCAAGGCGCGGTACGTGGCTTGTGGCTTCATTCAGCGGCAGGGAGTTGACTACTTTCAGACCTTCTCCCCCACCCCGAAGATGACCACTCTTTGGGTGCTACTGCACATAGCCGCTCAGCGCGACTACGAGCTTCACTCTCTTGACTTCAGCACTGCTTTCTTGCAGGGTAGCCTGCACGAGGAGATCTGGTTGCGCCGCCCACCTGGCTTCACTGGGACTTTTCCTCCTGGCACCCAGTGGAACCTCCGGCGGCCAGTCTACGGTCTTCGCCAGGCACCGCGTGAGTGGCACGACACACTGAGGACTACGCTTGCGGCTCTTGTGTTTGCTCCCTCTATTGCCGACCCGTCGCTATTTCTACGCACCGACACCTCTTTGCCGCCATTCTACATCCTCGTGTACGTCGACGACTTGGTCTTTGCCACTGCTAACACTGCTGGAACCGCCCACGTGAAGTCTGAGCTACAGAAGAGTCACACGTGCACAGACCTGGGTGAACTGCGCAGCTACCTTGGCTTGCAGATCACTCGGGACAGAGCACGCCGCACCATTACCCTGACTCAGTCACACATGGTGTAGCAGGTCCTTCAGCGCTTCGGCTTCACGTACTCCTCGCCTCAGGCCTCTCCTCTGTCTACTCGCCACTTGCTCTCAGCTCTGCCTTCGGATGAGTCCGTAGAGTCGAGTGGCCCGTACCCAGAGCTTGTTGGCTGCCTCATGTACCTGATGACCTGCACACGACCTGACCTTGCATACCCTCTTAGCATTCTTGCACGCTATGTTGCTTCTGGGAGACACAGACCGCAGCACATGGCTGCAGCGAAGAGGGTGTTGCGCTACTTGTGCAGTATGTCAGGTATGGGGCTAGTGCTTGGAGGGCAGAGTCCAGTGGTCCTCACTGGACACGCAGACGCTTCTTGGGCTGACGACCAGGCTACACAGCGGTCGTCACAGGGTTACACCTTCAGCCTTGGTTTTGGCTCTGTTTCGTGGCGGGCTACTCGCTCGTCTTCTGTTCTCGGCTCCAGTTGTGAGGCTGAGATCTCTGCAGGAGCCATGGGTGCCCAGGAGCTTCGCTGGCTCACCTACCTGCTGACTGACCTCGGAGAGCCGCCTCGTTCTCCTCCAATACTGTACGTAGACAACAAGGCCATGCTGGCCTTGTGTCGAGAGCAGTTCCTGTAGCACAGAACGAAGCACATTGCTCTCCGCTACTTTCTTGCTCGTGAGCTGCAGCAGCGTGGTCAGTTGTGACTTGCGTACGTGGCCTCTGAGGCCAACACTGCTGATATCTTCACTAAGGCACTTGCGCCTTGTGATCATCAGCGCTTCTGTACTCAGCTTGGTCTTGTGCCTGTCTTGCCTCACTTGCTCACTTCTTGACCTTGCTTGTACTGTCACATATATATACTCCTGCTCTTGCTTGTTTAGCCTTATATATGTGTGTGTGCTCCTGCATGTGAACTGGCCTTCTGGCCTTGAACTTGTGCTCGGAATGTGTGGTGACTTTGTGATCCACCCTGAGCTTTGCTTAGCTTTGCTTGACTGGTCTTGTGACCCCTTGTTCTCCCCCACTTTGCCTATGGGGGTGTGTCAAATTATATTGTTGTGTAGGCTGTAGTGGGGTAGCCTATATGGGGTACACATTCCTAGGGTTGCATATTTGTACCATTTTCATTCCTTAGTGCAGTCATTCTCGTTTCAGTTTTCTCACCTATTTCCGCCTGCCTATTTCTCGTCCCTATTTCCGCCTGCCTATTTCCCGTCCCTATTTCCGCCTGCCTATTTTCCGTCCCTAGATCCGCCTGCCTATTTCTGGTCCCTATTTCTGCCTGCCTATTTCCCGTCCCTATTTCCGCCTGCCTATTTCCCGTCCCTATTTCCGCCTGCCTATTTCCCGTCCCTATTTTCGCCTGCCTATTTCCTATCCGTATTTCCGCCTGCCTATTTCCCGTCCCTATTTCCGCAAGCATATTTTCCGTCCTTTGCCTGCCTATATCCCGTACCACCTCGCATTACGCCGTGCCATTGTCCCACGCGCGGGGGCCTACGGTGTTCCAATGCGTCCCACACATCCCTCCACCAGTGGTGGCGGCCGCCAACGGTGCTCGCGCGTGAATGCGCGCATCTCGCCCGCCTCGTCGAACCCGCACCTGCTGCTACAGTTCCGCCCAGGCGGCTGCAAGCGCGCCTGGCGGAAGGGCGGTGGTCGCACGCAAGGCGAGGCGCGCAGCACCGACGTGCACCGCGCGACGCGCTTCCGCTGTGACTGGACCAGCGCGCACTAACCATACATACCAACAAAAATGGCCCCATAATACCGTAATTCCTAACCTAGTTGCTGGTTTTTCAATAAAAAGAGCGCGCTTCTAGCTGTTCCCCCCATGTCATTTGCGATTTACTGCTGTACTCACCATGACATCACCTGCGTATTGATACCTGGGAAAACACTACACCGATCAGTGATCAGTCGCATTCATCTACTGTGCACAAAATGTAGTAAACAAATGTACTGTAGCATGGTTACACGTCAATAAACAAGGTAACCGAACCGCACACCGATCGCAAGGGACGATCGATCGTCTACTTTTACCGCGTCCTTAGCAAACATGTCATTTACAATTGCTTCACATGCAGGGCTCTGGTTAGCAGGGTGAATCACCCTTACAACCCTTACTAGAAGGCTGGGTTGTCTTCCTTTGCCTTTTTTTTCAGAGTTGTTTGTTGGTGGACCCTTTTTTGAAAAAGCTATGTTTCACAATGGTCTGATATTTCAGAGTGGTCCGTGTAACCGGACTGACGTGAAAGACTCGAAAGGAATTTGACATTGACGAATTTCGGGGTGGGGGTGGGAGAGGGGGGGTGTTCCAGCACATCAACAGTCGGCGAAAATCTTGCCGCAATTAGCGGCTAACTTTCACAATCACGACTGTGCGGGTCGCCTTGACGGCCCGGACCGCCAGGACACGGCGCAGCCGTGCAGAGTGGCAGGACATCATCGCGTCCCATCACGTCCCACCTTCTACATAGCACAGCACAGTGCGGCGCGCGCACGCACTCCCCTCCACACCGAACCTTCCAGATTCCCACTCCCATCACACACCCTCCCTGGACACCCCATCGGGAAGCTCTCACAGCAACGCTCTGCAGACAAGCAGAGTCTTTTCTACAAGCTCAGCCACTATCTCACCACCACGCAGCTCCCGTCTGAGAGGCTAGCTAGCTAGCCACATCCCGTTTTCCATTCCATGGCTGCTGATGTTCTTTGTAACAATGACGACGAAGCCGGCAAGCCTCGTTCCGACTCTCCCCCGAGAACAGGTCTCAGCTTTCTGAGGCCTTGTGCGGTTCCCGTTACCGAGTCTGTCCAGACGCGGGCAGATCCGCCCTCCCTACCCACTACTGGTTCCAATGCTACGACCCCAGAACTTGCCGTTGTCGGCCCATTCCAAGAACCCACGGAGCTTGGACGGGAGTCGAGTGGCCTTAAGCGCAAATCAGGCGCCAGTACCGTGCCGCAGAAATGGCGTTAGCGGAAGCGCAGCTTTACACGGGAGCCCAATCTAGGCAACAAGGTGGCTGACAACGACGGAGACACTGAAGAGGAGGAAGTTCACACGACCTCAGAAAAAAATCCGGAGCTCGCGTTTACCAAGGCACACCACCGCTTCACAAACTCCTGGCAAGGATTATTCCCGTGGCTTGTGTTGTCTCGCGCTGACGATGGGTTTCCTATTTTAAAATGCAGCACTTGCGTGGATTTTGGCGCCGAGAATGCGAATACGACATACGGCAAGGGCGGTGCTGGTGGACGTGACATGGAGAAGCAGAGCATTCAAACTCATCAACGGTCTACAGCACATCTTGACGTGCATGGGGCTAAGAAGGCGAAGGAGAGCCGGAAGTTGCGCCAAGCGATGCTGGACGAGTACCAGGGACTCAACAAGAAGACACTTCACCTTATCGCGTCGTTAAAATTGGCGATTTTCACGTGCCAATTCGAGGCACCAATCTCTTCCTACATCGGTTTCATCAAGTTCATGCTGGAGATGGGTTGCACGAACCTCCCGATTGATCAGCGTGGAAGCTACAACTCAAAGTGAGAATCTCGAAGTCATGTTTTGACAAGGTTATGTTTCCTGACACTCGTGTGCGTTCTGACATATGCACCGTATACATGCAGGTATGGCTTCGCCGAGTTGGTCGAAGCCGCGTCCAAGTATCTACGTCAAGAGCAACTGCAGCACATCGGCCAGAGTCCCTACATCGGCATCGCTCTAGATGAGAGTGTCAGAATGTTATCTTATGCTCTAGCCTGTAGTGGGGTGCTCTATAGCGAGTACAACCCTTCTAGGGTTTGCTATTTGTATCCTCATTCCTGCTAGTTCAACCCTCTTCTTTCTTCTAAACTTTCACATGGTATCAGAGCGGTCTCGGGTTCGAATCCTGGTGTGTGCACTTCGGGCATCCCAGTGTGGGAGGGTGTCAGAGGTCCACTGGTGATCCCCGATTGATCCTAGGGAAGGGTTACAGGCTCGTTGTCCTGGGGGGTTATGGGCGCACTGACCCGGTACTTAACAAGCCCTTCTATCCCAATAGTCTAGTGACTGGGATTCTGACATGTTGTTAGTAAGGTCTCGGGTTCGAATCCTGGTGTATGCACATGTTGGCCGTTGCCTTTGAGCTCAGTCCTGGGCCTCCCAGTGTGGGGGGGTGTCAGCAGATCTGCACTGTGGATGCCCGATCGATCCTACGGGGGGTTACAGGCGTGTTTGCCTAGGGGGTTATGGGCGCACTCTGACCCGCTACTTAACAAGCCCTTTTATCCTAATGGTCTAGTGGTTGGGATTCTGACATGCTATCAGAGCAGGTCGATCCCCTTGGATCGATCCTGTGGGTGGGCTTACCACCCCCTTGCTTCCGCTGCAACTACCATCACTACACTCGGTGCCGCACGCCCCGTGGCGTGTGGCAGTTATTCTTCCCGCCGTGCGCCCCGAGGCGCGCGGCGGTTTTCTTCCCGCCGTGCGCCCCGAGGCGCGCGGCGGTTTTCTTCCCGCCGTGCGCCCCGAGGCGCGCGGCAGTTCTGTGCCCGCTGTGCGCCCCGAGGCGCGCGGCGGGCTTCAGCCCCGTCGACCGGCGCGTCGCCCTCGGGAGGCGCCGCGACGGGCGACGGGGACCCGGTCGTCACCCCCCATCGCCCGTCGTGGCCTACGCGCGGCCCGTACAGGCAGCGCGCGGCCCGTACGGGCTGCGCGAGGCCCGCGCGCGGCCCGTACGGGCGGCGCCAGGCCCGCGCGCGACTCGGGCCGCCTGCGCACGGCTCGGGCGACCCTACCAGGCCCGTGGTGGGCCCCTTCCTCGACACCGCCTCCCCCCCCCCCCCCCCCCCCCTTTTCCCGTCGCCTGTCGAGGCGACCTGAGGGGGCCGCTTGAGGGGCGACCTGGGGGGTGGCGGGTGTGTGGTCTCCCCTGCTCCTCCTCCTCCTCTGTCTCCCACTGCTGCAGCTGCCGCTGAGGGGGGTGGGTGTGTGGGATTCGACGGAGTGGTGCTAGGGGGTGGGGTGGAAGTGGAGCTAGGGGTGTAGCAGCGGGTGTGTGTTAAGGGGGTGGGACTGTTTGGGGAAGTTGCACGGAGGTTGCCGTCGTGTCGCCAGCAGCACCTGTAGTCCGGGGAATTCGTCCGGTAGCCCAGTCGTAGCCACCTGTGCCAGTCGCCCGTGGGTCCGTTGCTCGTCTGCCGCTACTTTAGCCGCGGGGCCAGTTACTCCAGTATTCCGGAGCGTTGTTCCGGTAGCCACTGTGCCAGTGTGCCTCCTGTTGCCCGTATGTCTGCAGCTTCAGCCGTCGCCTCCTATCTCCTCTCCCCTCACTCTCTCTTCTCCTTCTCACTTGCCCTATGCGATAGCCTCTAGCTTTGCTCATAATTTTGAACTCTAAACTATTGCTTCTTGAACTTGTGCTCAGAATGTGTGGTGACATTGTGATTCACCCTGAGCTTGTACTGCTTTGCTTGCTCTGTTGATTACACCCCACTTTGGCTATGGGGGTGTGTCAGAATGTTACCTTATGCTCTAGCCTGTAGTGGGGTGCTTTATAACGAGTACAACCCTTCTAAGGTTTGCTATTTGTATCCTCATTCCTCCTAGTTCAACCCTCTTCTTTCTTCTAAACTTTCACAGAGAGTACCGATAGGGTGCGCGAGAAGCACCTTATCATGTACGTCACGTACTTGAAATGCGAGCAGGTCGTGACGGAGTTTCTCTCCCTGCTGACGGTCGACAAGGCATATGCTGCAAGTCTCCAAGACGTACTGCTTACGCATCTGCACGCGATCGGCCTCAACCGGGATGAGCACCCCATCAAAGAACTTGCATTCACACTCGAGCTGCCGTCGATCCTTCAGGGCGAAGCACGGTGCGTCAAGCAGTATTAGTGAACCTAATGAAACTTACGAATGGACTCTTTGAAGGGCATGAACCACGTCGCACTAATCTCTGCCCTTGCACGCCCGCAGTGCCTCAGCCCCGCTGGAAGCGCAGGCAATGACAATCGGCAGGCTTGCGCTATCCCATCACATCCTCTCTTCCTTCATCCCCTCTTCTCCCTTCCTCCTCCTTTCCTCACAGCTCTCACAGCTGGTAGCGGTTGCCTGTTGGCATGGGAGAAGGAATCGAGTGAGGGGAAAGGGGGGAGAGGGCGAAGAGCGGAGGGACGTACTGGAGAGCGAGGGGGGAGTGGAACATAGCTGATGGTTTTTCTCTGGCCAGAAAAATTGCACCCGAAGCGCAATAGTGGTTTTTGATAGACGAAAGGCGCAAAGGAGGGCCGCACGGTTGCAACTACAAATGAATGGAAAGAGGTTTATGACGAGATCGAGAACAGCAGCCCTTCATAAATTCACACCATTTGGGTGGGATAGGAAGACGGTCTCGTCACATCCTGCTCAGCTTCTCTACCTCCTCGCCCTGCCGCCGTCAGCTGAGAGACCGTCAGCTGAGAGACCGTCAGCTGAGGCGGCGCGCATTCATTCAACCTGCTGCCACAACTCAGCCATGCGCCCACCCAAATCAATGGCAAATGCGGCGGCGGGAGCCATCGCTAGAATTGCGTTGAAGATAGTGTGAGGAAGGGACGATTATGTTTCGCCGTCACGCTTTTTGACACACCCACGGTGGAAAGTCGCGCATCGCAAAATCAGGGCGGCCTCGTTTCTGCGACCAATTCTAAGCACGTAACCCTAATACTAACGTCGCGCGTCGCCCCTTTCGTGGTCAGTGGCGACATAAAGGCTGTGCGAAATGACAGCGATATCTCCCATCTCGTCACCGATCTATACTCTGGTGGCGCATGTATTTGCGCGTTCGTAGCGAAGAACTCCTAAGAACGGACCTGATGAGTTGCTGCGCGAATCTCGCTCTGGCGACAGCGGGGATGGTAGCTCATGCTGTGGAGTTACTGGAAGTGCTGAAGGCTTGTTCACTTTCGGGTAGCAAATACGGGGTTGGATAAGGGCGTGTTACATTTTTCATTTTTTCCGTCCGGACGGCCAGCCGTCCGGACGATTGTGTGGTTACGAAACTCGTTTAATTTCGACAGTAAGTTCGTCAGCGTCTTAACGACGTCGCATTCTTCGTGATGCCTCCTCACGACATCGCATTGGTCGCAACGTGACCGTACGACGTCGCAATATTCGTACACGTCCGGACAGCCGTCCGGACTTTCAGCGACTTCAAAAAATGTAGCACGCCCTAAGCGGCTGGGTTCGTTCGGACAGGACGCAAAAGGTTCGTTGTGGTGGCGGTTTGAAAGTGATCCTGAACATTTGGTGCTCAATGTTGAATGAACCTTTTGTTGAACCGCATCCCGATAGTCTTCAGATTTCGATTATCAAATCCGTACACGCGACACGTTTCGCGTCACTAGCCAGTTAGGGTTAGCGAGGATTCAGGCATACACAAGAGCTCAACAAAATCGACGTAGGCAACGGAAAGGAATTCATGAACTCATACGTCGCCTCGCATAGATCAGCCCGCCGATCGCTATGGCTAGTCCTACCTCATATGTCACGGCCATTTGTCGGTTCGATTTCCGGATTCATTACCTATGGAATACGTCAAGCACACCGAATCGCATCGCGATCTTACGTTTCTTCCTTGCCAATCATCGATCGGATCGGATCGAATCCGAACGACCATGCGGGAAACCCGTCTCTTCAAATCCAAAACCCAGGCCGAAGCTTCGAGGCGCCCCATAATAATTTCTCATCCCACGTCCGAAGCTTCGCGGCATGGTCCGTCGCTGGTGCGTCGTCCAGGCCAGCAGACGCAGAAGCTTCTGAGGCGGAGGCTGCTATTTCTGGGTCGAAATCACTTTCTAGGACCAAACCTTTAGTAGCGGTGCAAGCGGAGCTTCAAACGCGTTCAGTGAAGGGCAAGGAGAGGGGGAGTGGAAAAGAGAGTCAGGGGAGCATCAGGAGAGTGGGGGACGAGGAGGGGGGAGAAACGGGAGGTGAAGATGTGAGCGATGCAAGGAGAGCAGGGAATGTGGGGGGAAAGAGTGAGGGAGGCGGGAGCAAGAGCTGCAGGACGAAAGGCTGCAAGGAGGAGGAGGAAGAGGCAGTGGCAGTGATTGCTGGAGTGCTGAGGGAGAAATTCGGGCCTCAGATTGTGAAAGAGGAGTTGGAGGAACGGGGGAGTGGGATAGGAAGCAGCGAAGGCGAAGAGGGGGTGGGGAGATTGAAAGTGGAGGAGGGGGACGATGAGGAGGAGGAGGAAGTGGAGGAGGAGGAAGCAGAAGTAGAACCGTGTGAAGAGAACGCACCACCCACCACATCTCCTTCCACACCCCCTCCTCCACTCAACAGCCGGCGGGTCGTATCTCGCTCCTCCCTCCTCTCCCTCTACCGCTTTTTCTCCTCCCACCTCGGCATTTCCTCCCCTTCCATTGTCTCTTCCCTCCTCGCCACTTACCCGCAACTCCTCCGCTCCAATCCCACCAATGATTTTCTCCCACGTGTCCGCCTTCTCCAGTCATATGGCATTTCCGATGCTGACATCGCGCACATGACTTTGAGTAACCCAGCCTGGCTCCGCTCCTCCCTGCCACAGATTCAGAATATGCTTGAGCTTCTTTTAGGTAAAGGCATTCGCCGTAGCAGATTGGGTCTGGTGCTCCGACGTGGTCGCAACTTACTCTGCCGTGAAGCACGTTCAACGAACCTGGACATTCTGGTGGAGAAGGCAGGGGTTCCTGTGGACAAGCTGGGTGGGATTATAGAGAAATGCCCGTCCATCTTGGCTCGGAGCAAAGAGACGATGAATACGCAACTTGAGATGCTATCAGCCTATCTCAAGGCGAAATCTGGACGGAAGGTAGAAGCGGGTATCACCAGTAAAAGCCCCCTGAAGCAGCGACTAGATGAGCCGCATCTGGACAAGAGCCACCTTAGCAGGCTTATCCTGAACTTTCCAATAATTTTCTCATATTCTCCCTATCGCATTGCAGAGAATATCGCCATACTCCAGTCCTTCACTCCCCCAGGCTCGTCCTCCATTGCAAGCTCTGTGCTTCGTCGTGGCCCCAACATCATCGGTTTCAACAAAGAAACTCTCTTAGCTAAGCTCCAGTTCTTTGTGGAGCTGGTGGGGGAGGAGGCAGCAGGGAGAATGGTGAGGAGCTTCTCGCAGGTTCTTTATCTATCCAAGGAGAACGTGGAAGGCAAGGTGGCGGTATTGGCTGATTTGATTGGCCAAGAGAATGCTTTGCGGGTGGTGGCACAATTTCCTTTGCTACTAGCTTCTAGTGAAGATGTCATGAGGGAAACTTTTAGAGAGCTTGTGCGAGAAGTGGAAGAAGAATTACGGAGCAGTGGAGAAGTGGGAAATGGGACGCAAAGGTTGGGGGAAGGTAATGGAGGTAACTGTTTGGATGGGGAAAATGATTCCCGAGCACTTAGTGTCGAGAGACGCAGGGCTCATCGGTTGGTTGTGGATTTGGTTATGAGGTACCCGCCGTCTATCTATTACAGTTGGAATACGAACATCAAGTCCAAGGTGGAGTACTTAAAACGGGACATGGGGCTCTCTGTAATGGAGGTGCTTCCTTACCCAACATTTCTTGGGTACAGTTTGGATCGGCGAATCAGACCGCGACATCTGGCACTGGTGCGAATGGGTTATGCGGTTGTGGCACATGAGATTGCTATTCAGACGAGTGTTGGGGACAGGAGGGGTGTTTCAATAGGAGCTGGGAAAGAGAGGAGCAAGCTAGGTTCTGTGTCTGACGAGGTGGAGGGGGTAGAGAGGATTGAATGGGGAGCGGAAGAAGGGAAGAGTGGGCCGTTGTTTGGGGTTGTAGCAGCCAGTGATGAGCCAGGGGAGAGAGTAGTCACAGAGCGGCAGCTTCTGGATTTGGAGGGGTCAAAGAAAATGGTGTGCTTGCAGCAGTTTCTCCTATGTACAGACAAGCAGTTTGAGGAGAAGTTTGGGGTCAAAGTGTAGGGGTGCTGCTGATATGCGCTTCTTCGGCTTCCAATGTGCCCGGGGCCTAAGAGTTCATGCCTGAGTGTGAGGGTGTGTGGCAATGCCTGAGTGTGAGGGTGTGTGGCAATGCCTGAGTGTGAGGGTGTGCGGCAATGCCTGAGTGTGAGGGTGTGCTCCAATGCCTGATGTCTGTGTGTGTCTCTCCTCATTAGCCCCTCTTTTTAGAAATCACCATTGCATCAACCACTGTGGGGGAGATGGGGACGGGGAGAGGGGAGTGATAGCAGGGGGAACTGATAGCTGATGGAAAGTGATTGCGGCAGGGGCAGCAGGGGGACCTATTCTATGGGCTCTGCTTTTCTCTCTAGTTTTGTATTTTTTTACTGGTGCTGGAGGGGAGGAGGGGGGACAGCATGGGGACCTATTCTATGGGCTCTGCTTTTCTCTCCAGTTGTTTTTGTTTACTGGTGCTGGAGGGGAGGGGGAGGGGAATTACCAGAACTAGCAGCAGCAGCAGCAGCAGGAGGAGCAGGAGAACGAGGAGGGGGGAATAGTGTGAGTGCTACAGCCTTGTTGCTGGGTCCTCTATTCTGTAGCTGCCAGATGGGACTGGAGGGGATGTAGCTGCTACAGCTGCGACTGCTACAGCTGCGACTGCTACAGCTGTGACTGCTACAGCTACCACGGCTACAGCTGCCACGGCCTTACCTCTTCTGGACCTGCTACAGCTGTTCCTGTGCTTGGCGGTGTAGCCAGCCATAGCAGAGCAGCTTCTGTTCAGAGGGTTGCTTCTCACAGCCCTGCAGGAGTGGCTCGGCAGGTGAGAGGCATGCTGTTGAGAGGCTCGGAAGGGAGGTTTGGCAATGCCGCGCCTCCACCTGCTGCCCTTTTTGGGTTTGGTCATTTCCACACGTCCCCATGCACACACTCCTTCCCAGCAATCCAGTTCCACTTTATTGTTTTCTTCTTACCCTTGCCTGTCATGGTACATCTCAGCCTGTCATGGCACATCTCAGCCAGTCATGGCACATCTCAGCCTGTCATGGCACATCTCAGCCAGTCATGGCACATGTCAGCCAGTCATGGCACATCTCAGCCTGTCATGGCACATCTCAGCCAGTCATGGCACATCACAGCCTGTCATGGCACATCTCAGCCTGTCATGGCACATCTCAGCCAGTCATGGCACATCTCAGCCTGTCATGGCACATCACAGCCTGTCATGGCACATCACAGCCTGTCATGGCACATCACAGCCTGTCATGGCACATCACAGCCTGTCATGGCACATCACAGCCTGTCATGGCACATCACAGCCTGTCATGGCACATCTCAGCCAGTCATGGCACATCTCAGCCAGTCATGGCACATCACAGCCTGTCATGGCACATCACAGCCTGTCATGGCACATCACAGCCTGTCATGGCACATCACAGCCTGTCATGGCACATCTCAGCCAGTCATGGCACATCTCAGCCAGTCATGGCACATCACAGCCTGTCATGGCACATCTCAGCCTGTCATGGCACATCTCAGCCAGTCATGGCACATCTCAGCCAGTCATGGCACATCTCAGCCAGTCATGGCACATCTCAGCCTGTCATGGCACATCTCAGCCTGTCATGGCACATCTCAGCCTGTCATGGCACATCTCAGCCAGTCATGGCACATCTCAGCCAGTCATGGCACTTAGCCAGTCATGGCACATCTCAGCCAGTCATGGCACATCTCAGCCTGTCATGGCACATCTCAGCCAGTCATGGCACATCTCAGCCTGTCATGGCACATCACAGCCTGTCATGGCACATCACAGCCTGTCATGGCACATCACAGCCTGTCATGGCACATCACAGCCTGTCATGGCACATCACAGCCTGTCATGGCACATCACAGCCTGTCATGGCACATCACAGCCTGTCATGGCACATCTCAGCCAGTCATGGCACATCTCAGCCTTTCATGGCACATCTCAGCCTGTCATGGCACATCACAGCCTGTCATGGCACATCTCAGCCTGTCATGGCACATCTCAGCCAGTCATGGCACATCTCAGCCTGTCATGGCACATCTCAGCCAGTCATGGCACATGTCAGCCAGTCATGGCACATCTCAGCCTGTCATGGCACATCTCAGCCAGTCATGGCACATCACAGCCTGTCATGGCACATCTCAGCCTGTCATGGCACATCTCAGCCAGTCATGGCACATCTCAGCCTGTCATGGCACATCACAGCCTGTCATGGCACATCACAGCCTGTCATGGCACATCACAGCCTGTCATGGCACATCACAGCATGTCATGGCACATCACAGCCTGTCATGGCACATCACAGCCTGTCATGGCACATCTCAGCCAGTCATGGCACATCGCAGCCAGTCATGGCACATCACAGCCTGTCATGGCACATCACAGCCTGTCATGGCACATCACAGCCTGTCATGGCACATCACAGCCTGTCATGGCACATCTCAGCCAGTCATGGCACATCTCAGCCAGTCATGGTACATCACAGCCTGTCATGGCACATCTCAGCCTGTCATGGCACATCTCAGCCAGTCATGGCACATCTCAGCCAGTCATGGCACATCTCAGCCAGTCATGGCACATCTCAGCCTGTCATGGCACATCTCAGCCTGTCATGGCACATCTCAGCCTGTCATGGCACATCTCAGCCAGTCATGGCACATCTCAGCCAGTCATGGCACTTAGCCAGTCATGGCACATCTCAGCCAGTCATGGCACATCTCAGCCTGTCATGGCACATCTCAGCCTGTCATGGCACATCTCAGCCAGTCATGGCACATCTCAGCCAGTCATGGCACATCTCAGCCAGTCATGGCACATCTCAGCCTGTCATGGCACATCTCAGCCTGTCATGGCACATCTCAGCCTGTCATGGCACATCTCAGCCAGTCATGGCACATCTCAGCCAGTCATGGCACTTAGCCAGTCATGGCACATCTCAGCCAGTCATGGCACATCTCAGCCTGTCATGGCACATCTCAGCCAGTCATGGCACATCTCAGCCTGTCATGGCACATCACAGCCTGTCATGGCACATCACAGCCTGTCATGGCACATCACAGCCTGTCATGGCACATCACAGCCTGTCATGGCACATCACAGCCTGTCATGGCACATCACAGCCTGTCATGGCACATCACAGCCTGTCATGGCACATCTCAGCCAGTCATGGCACATCTCAGCCTTTCATGGCACATCTCAGCCTGTCATGGCACATCACAGCCTGTCATGGCACATCTCAGCCTGTCATGGCACATCTCAGCCAGTCATGGCACATCTCAGCCTGTCATGGCACATCTCAGCCAGTCATGGCACATGTCAGCCAGTCATGGCACATCTCAGCCTGTCATGGCACATCTCAGCCAGTCATGGCACATCACAGCCTGTCATGGCACATCTCAGCCTGTCATGGCACATCTCAGCCAGTCATGGCACATCTCAGCCTGTCATGGCACATCACAGCCTGTCATGGCACATCACAGCCTGTCATGGCACATCACAGCCTGTCATGGCACATCACAGCCTGTCATGGCACATCACAGCCTGTCATGGCACATCACAGCCTGTCATGGCACATCTCAGCCAGTCATGGCACATCGCAGCCAGTCATGGCACATCACAGCCTGTCATGGCACATCACAGCCTGTCATGGCACATCACAGCCTGTCATGGCACATCACAGCCTGTCATGGCACATCTCAGCCAGTCATGGCACATCTCAGCCAGTCATGGCACATCACAGCCTGTCATGGCACATCTCAGCCTGTCATGGCACATCTCAGCCAGTCATGGCACATCTCAGCCAGTCATGGCACATCTCAGCCAGTCATGGCACATCTCAGCCTGTCATGGCACATCTCAGCCTGTCATGGCACATCTCAGCCTGTCATGGCACATCTCAGCCAGTCATGGCACATCTCAGCCAGTCATGGCACTTAGCCAGTCATGGCACATCTCAGCCAGTCATGGCACATCTCAGCCTGTCATGGCACATCTCAGCCAGTCATGGCACATCTCAGCCTGTCATGGCACATCACAGCCTGTCATGGCACATCACAGCCTGTCATGGCACATCACAGCCTGTCATGGCACATCACAGCCTGTCATGGCACATCACAGCCTGTCATGGCACATCACAGCCTGTCATGGCACATCACAGCCTGTCATGGCTCATCTCAGCCAGTCATGGCACATCTCAGCCTTTCATGGCACATCTCAGCCTGTCATGGCACATCACAGCCTGTCATGGCACATCACAGCCTGTCATGGCACATCACAGCCTGTCATGGCACATCACAGCCTGTCATGGCACATCACAGCCTGTCATGGCACATCACAGCCTGTCATGGCACATCACAGCCTGTCATGGCACATCACAGCCTGTCATGGCACATCTCAGCCTGTCATGGCACATCACAGCCTGTCATGGCACATCACAGCCTGTCATGGCACATCACAGCCTGTCATGGCACATCACAGCCTGTCATGGCACATCACAGCCTGTCATGGCACATCACAGCCTGTCATGGCACATCACAGCCTGTCATGGCACATCACAGCCTGTCATGGCACATCACAGCCTGTCATGGCACATCACAGCCTGTCATGGCACATCACAGCCTGTCATGGCACATCACAGCCTGTCATGGCACATCACAGCCTGTCATGGCACATCACAGCCTGTCATGGCACATCTCAGCCTGTCATGGCACATCACAGCCTGTCATGGCACATCTCAGCCTGTCATGGCACATCTCAGCCTGTCATGGCACATCACAGCCTGTCATGGCACATCACAGCCTGTCATGGCACATCTCAGCCAGTCATGGCACATCACAGCCTGTCATGGCACATCACAGCTTGTCATGGTCCATCTCAGAAATGAAGTCAAGAAGTCAAAGCGAATCATGCTAGTCAACTCAAGTCAGCAGGCCATGTCATGTTTGACTAACTCACCTTCCTGCACTATCCCCCTTCCTGCCTCTCTCTCCCTCAGGATCGACACTGCTATGCTCTCTGCAGCCCTCTTCGCCCTCTTCCACCTCTCCCTCTCGCTCCTCTTCTCTTCCCCAACATGGCCCTTGGGATTGCCGCCGGCCTGCTCGCAGTCTACTCCAATAGTGTGCTGCCAGCTGTTGCACTGCATACCACTTTCGTTACAATGCATCTGCCCTTCTCTATGCACTCATGGCTATGGTTGCTGCTTCTGCTTGAAGAGCTAGTTTCCACGTGAATTTTAGAAGCCAGATACTGTTGGCCAAGAATCAAGTAGAGATTTACTGTTGTTCCTCTGTGGACAACATTACAGCTAGTGGAGAAGCTACAGCGAAAGTAGTAAGATACTGTATGTCTTAGTGTTTCAAGTCCACATTGGGTAGAATTTGCTCCTGAGACAGAACATAACACGGTAAGGCTTGAGGTGGCTGTGGGCAAAAGGGAGCCTCCCTATCTACGGTAGTATTCAGGAGCGTACAGCGGGGATCATGGTCACACAAACACCCAGCAGTATTCATTCCAATATGGCATCAAACTAAAACAGCTAAACTACTGACGCAGGGCATGTGGTTGCTGTGACCCGTGCCCAAGAGGCCATGCGTGAGTGTGAGGGAGCAAGTGAGGCTGTGTGTGTCAATCACAACGCCCCGACCAGCCAGCCACTCCCGGCAGTGCTCCCGAACCTTGGGTGCACTTCGAGCCTCGTGTATGATGAAAACCATGTCGTTGATGCGACTCTGTAGCGGGTACACCGGCCCATACCCCGCTCCACCGCTGCTGCTGCTGCTGCTGCTGCCGCAGCAGCTGCTGCTGCTGCTGGCGCTGGCAATAGCGGCAGAGGTGAGAGCTCTTGCTGCCACACCCCCCTGGGTGGGTTGAGGCTGGAAGTGCCAATGGCAACCTGAAAGGACAGGTGCAGCCTGTGACATGCCACATTGAAGAGAACCTTCCTGGAAGGTGGGGAAATGCACGAGCATGGGGGATAGGGGAGTTGGCACATGGAATCTGACATGGGTACAGTGAGCTTTAAGTCGACTCAAGCTTGTCTCATTTCCAGCAGTGGGGATACATGAGTTAGCACATGGGAACCTGGCAAGGGTACACTGAGTCAAAACCGGGCAAAAATGCAATCTTACTTATGATTGACGGCTCATGTTAATACACGTACCTATGCTTGTCTGACAACTGTGTGTGAGAGCACGTGCACGGACAACAAACTACTAAAAGTAACACAGTTGTCTAAGTGACTTACGTATGCCCGTCTGACAGCATGTGGAGGAGTCGGTCGATCTGCTCCTTGGGCAGCTTCACCGATTAACCGACTCATTCACAAGCCTGGAAGATATTCTTAGAAAACACACACTTACCGATGCGAGCATAGCTACTTGTGCTAAGTGATTTACTTATGCTCGTCTGACAGCATGTGGATAAGGCGGTCAATGTGCTCCTTTGGCAGCTTCACCGATCGGGACATGTGAAGGTCAGGGAGAGATTCGACAGCTTCACAGCAGTGTGGGTGTAGACCCTCAGTGCTGCTCCAATCACCTGTGGACACGTGTGCAGATGATGGGAGGAGGGGGAACAGGAAAGTGGGAAGTTTGGGGAGAGACACGGGCGGAGGAACGAGAATCCAAACACAAGGTTGGGGAAAGTGAGGTTCGGAATTATGGTTGGACGAAGCGAGGTTCGAGAACAGGGTTGGGTGAAGTGTGGTTTGGCGAGACTTCAGCCCCGCGAGATTGTTTCTCAACTCCTTAACACACGTACCTCAACTTTCGAGAAATTTTACACTCCAACTGCTACACAGCGTTTCTCGCGTCATCCATATCAGCGGGCGTCAGGATGTACTTGATCCGATCCAAGGGCCCCTTCTCCGCCAGCAAGGCTGCTACGCTGGCGTAGATCCGCACGGCTGGCAGGTGCAGGAAGTTGATCACCTCTAATGCAAATCCACCAGAACTTTGCCACTTCCACACGCCGCCTGTCGGTGTCGGGCGGAGAATGGCAAAAAGGGGAACATCAGCTGGTGGGTAGATCTGCACGGCTGGCAGGTGCAGGAAGTTGATCACCTCCATTGCCAAGTCGAATTACCGTTCCACCAAGAACTTTGTCACTTCCACACTACGCCTAATGGTGGGGGAGAACGAGAGAAAAGCAGGGACATAATGAGCCAGTGAGTATGCTGTGCACGGCTGTGGTGAATCCACACAGGTGCAGGAAGTTGATCACCTCTGATGCCAGGTCGAATTCCCGCTCCACCAGAACTCTGTCACTTCCACACTGCGCTTGTTAGAGTGGGAGGAGAAAGGCAAAAAGGGGAACAGAATATTGCGGTGGGTGGATCTGCACGGCTGGCAGGTGTAGGATGACATTGCCCCAATACATCCAAACACATTCCCATACACACACGTTCCCAAAGGCAGGGAGTTGATCACCTCTGATGCCAGGTCGAATTCCCGCTCCACTAGAACTCCGTCACTTCCACACGCTGCCTGTCAGTGTGGGGAGGGAAAGGCAAAAAGGGGAAAGGGATGTTGCACATCAGCTGGCAGAGAGATCTGCACAGCTGGCAGTTGCAGAGCGCCAAATCAAATTCACGCACCACCAGGAACTTTGTCACTTCTGCTCGCCGCCTGTCAGTGGGGGAGGAGAACAGCAAAAAGGGGAAAAGGAATATTGCACATCAGCTGGTCGGCAGACCTGCTTGGCTGGCAGGTGAAGGATAACATTCCCCCAACACACCCGAACACATTCCCATACACACATTTTCCCAAATACACTCCCTCTAACACACCTAAAGAACCACTCACTTGTTTGTCCGGAAGTCATTGCGAGCACCAAACAGCACCACACTTTAAAGCACCTTCCTGGCAGCCCCAACCAGAGGCACGCCGCGGCTGTCCCTCCCAGTGCACACCCCCACCACCCGCACCACCACCTCCACCTCTGCCATCCACCATTCGAACGAGAAGCACGCACTTCCCCACACACCCCAATACATACAGTTTTCCAAAACACCACTTACTTGCTCATCCTGCCATTGCTGGGAGCACCGAACAGCGCCACACTTCAAGGGGCCTTCCTCGCACTCCCCACCAAAGGCACGCTGCTGGTGTCCCTGCCACTGCACGCCCCCACCACCCGCACCACCTCCTCCTGTAGCTGTGCCATCCGCTGCAGGCGCAAAAGATCCTCGTCCGATATCTTTGTTGTCGCCGCCCGCTGCTTGCTAATCAATGCCGGGCTGGCAGCTATGCTGGCAGCAGCTGCGGAGATAACTACTACAACGGGAGCTAGACTACGAGCTAGGCACGGATGCTCGTGTGATCTCACTGTTCGTTGGTCCTTAGTCGTTTTCCTAGTGCACACACAGCTTGCTAGTTCACAGGGAGAATTGGCAAGAGTTTCACTAAGAAAGGTTAACAACAATGGTACAATGAACTTGGCATGGCAAGACTACATCAGAGCAAGCATTCAGGTTGGTCGACTGCCAGCGCAGCACGGTCGACCGCGTTCCAGCACGGCTTGGTCGACCGCGCTCCAGCAGTGCAAAGTCGATGGCGTGCCAACGTCGCAGGTTGACGGCGTGCCAGCGTTGCTCACGACCACCCAAGTCGGCTGCCCCCAAGTTGACGTCACCAAGTCGATGTACCTCTCCAAGCGTTCCCGCGCTTCACCATGTGCTGCAGCTAGGCCTGACGCCGCTCCATGTGCTTGAGGTTGCCCGTCAACCCCATGCCCTCGGCGACTGTGATGGCCGACTTGTTGTCCACCCGAAGGACGGTCAGCTTCCCAGCATCCAGCTGCTGGAACTCTGCGAGGAGGAAGCGCAGTCGACGTCCCTCCTTCCTGGCTTCCGTGGCCGCCACATACTCCGCCTCGGTCGACGACAACGTCGCGCACTTGATGCGCTGGCTCGACCAGGAGACCGCAGACCCTCCATAGACAAACACGTAGCCGTCCGTGCTCGTCCTGTTCTACTTGTCACCGGCGTCATCGGCGTCCACGTAGCCGACCAGCTCCGGCGACTCAGGTCCACCGCCGAACTCCAGGGCGGTATCACGAGTGTTGGCAAGGTAGGCAAGGCAGCAATCGACCTCGCGCCAGTGCTGGTCGCTCCTCACCATGAGGCCGCTCCCCAGCTTGCTGCAGGCGAAGGCAACGTTCGACCTCGTCGTTGTCGCCGCGAACTGCAGCGAGCCGACCTTCTGCAGGTACTCCTCAACCTGTCGCTCTTGTGCCTCCTTGTCGTCAAAGGTGAGCTCGGCGTAGGCGTTGACCGAGACCGGCGTCTTCGGGGTGCGCCCGGTCTGCTCCTCGTCGATGAAGCGCCTACGCAGCTTGTCGGCGTAGCTCTGCTGGTGCAGCCACAGCTTCCCCGCCGACCTGTCGCGGACGATCTCCAGCCCGAGGTACTTCTGCACCGGCGAGATCTCACATAGCTCGAAGGCGGACTCCAGCAGCTCCTTCAGCATCTCGGTGCTGCTGCTGGCGGCGAGCAGGTCGTCGACGTAGACCAGCACCCAGCAGGCCACTCCGTCCTCTCCGACCTTGAAGTACAGAGCCTCGTCGACCTGGCTCTTCTTCCACCCGACGCCGACCAACACGTCGTTGAGCGCCAAGTACCACAGCAGCGGCGACTGCTTCAGCCCATACAGGCTCTTCAGCAGCTTGCAGACCCGGCCGGTTTCGTCGTTGAAGTAGTCCGGCTGAGTCATGTAGAGCACCCAGTCGAGCTTGCTCTGCAGGAAGGCGTTCTTCATGTCGAGCTGCATCAGTTTGAGGTTGAGGACGGCGACGATGCTGAGGAAGATCCTCAGCGTGACTTAGCTGCCCACCGGCGCGAACGTCTCGTCGTAGTCGGCGCCATATACCTGGGTAAAGCCCTTTACGACCAGTCTTGCCTTCTCGCGCTCGACGGTGTCGTCAACATGGTATTTCGTCGTCAGCACCCACCGGTTCTTCATGATGTTCACCCCCGGCGGGCGCTCGACCAGCTCCCAAGTCCCCATGTTGATGAGGCTCCGGATCTCCTCCTCCATGGCGGCCTTCACCGCCGAGCCCTTCCAGCTCGCCAACGCCTCCTTCACCGTCATGGTCGAGATGTCCCAGCGGTGTTCGGGGTCGGCCAGCATGTCAGGGTCGAGCTCCAGAAACTCCTCATCTTCCTCGGCGTCGTCGTACGGCAGGTCGTCGTCATCTTCCACGTCGTACACCGTGGTGAAGGCAGTAGGGACGAAGAAGTCCGGTGGCCTCCGAACTCAGCCCAACTTCCGAGGTTCCGGCTGAACCTCCACCACGTCACTCTTGGTGGACACCTCGGCGTCCCCTCCTTCGTCACCGTCTTCACTGCCCTCGTCGTCCTGCTGCACCTCAGTCGACTTCCTGGCCGACCTCTCCCCTGTGGTCGGCTCCCCTGTCGACTGCCCGGTTGCCGACTGATCCGTGGTCGGCTTCACTGCTGCCTGCTCTCCTGTCAGCTGCTGCTCCTCGTGTCAGAACATATAGCTTGTGCTTATTGTGTAGGCTATAGTGGGGTAGCCCATAAGGGGTACAATCCAATTAGGGTTAGTACTTGTACTCACTTCATTCATAGTTGATTCATTCTCGTTTCTTCACATGGTATCAGAGCGGTCTCGGGTTCGATTCCCGGTGTATGCACATGTAGGCCGTTGCCGCTGTGCTTAGTCCTGGGCCTCCCAGTGTGGGGGGGTGTCAGTAGATCTGCACTGTGGATGCCCGATTGATCCTGGAGAGGGTTACAGGCGCGTTCGCCTGGGGGGTTATGGGCGCACTGACCCGCTACTAAAACAAGCCCTTTTATCCCAATGGTCTAGTGGTTGGGATTCTGACACCTCGACCTGCTCCTCCCCTATCGACGTCGGCTTCAATCCCACGTTGACTTGCCACTTGTCAAGTCGGCCACCGGCGATGCCCTGGGCCGGTGCCGAAGGCGACGTCCCACTGCTCCCCTCATCGCCGGAGGCCGACGTAGGAGTCAGCCCGTGCAGGTCGGCCACGAGGGGAGGGGCAACGGCCCGCACAGGTCTATGTGCACGACGGCCAGCACGTCGTCGGCGTTGGAGCCTTGGTCGGGGAAGGTGTGCCGCGCCAGCTTCCCGCCGACGCATGAGACACACGGGGAGTCGGCGCCCGTCGCCGACTTGAGGTCCAGCCCAATGGCGACCTCGTGCTTTGCCGAGCTCCTGATGGTGTCCATGCCAACGTGCGCAAGCCCTCGCGTGCATCCAGTCCGGCGTCGACTTTGTCTTCAAGACGATCGCACGCAGGGCCACAACGACCGACGTGGTCGACGTCGACGTCTTTGAGCAGGGACGTAGGTCGGTGCAGAGAACTCGCCCGGAGTACGTCGCCCGACCGAGAACCTCCCCAGCCGCCGAGACGAGCAGCATGCCATCTCCGTCCTCCTGCAGCTTCACGCCGTGCTCCTTCAGCTGCCTGGCCGACAGTCGGTCGTCGTCTCCTCGTCGCCCATACGCAGGTGCGTCAGCTGTCCCTCCAGCTGGGCGATGAACAAGTCGTCGGTGACTTGGTAGGTCGACTCAATGAAGTGTCACGCCTGGTGGCCGGCGTCGAGGTACTCCCGGCACCACTTCAAGGCGATCTGCACGCCCGGCAAGCAGCACCGCGAGATGACCATGAAGGTGAACAGCTGCACGGCGCGAAACTCCGCGCGCAAGTCGGGGTCGTCCGGCGTCGCCACCGTTCCCCGAGCAAAATTGATCAGCCCGGCCATCTCCAGCTGGGGCTCGATGGCTTCCTTCCACGTGAGGATGTTCTGTCGACCGACGAGCGGCGGGGTGACCAAGATCCTGTCCGGCGCGAACTTGAAGTAGCCGTAGCTTGGTGCAATCCCGGCCGCCGTCACCTGAGTCGCCGACATCGGCGACAATCCACTTCATCCTCCTCCGACGTCGCCCTGCGAGGAGCCTGCAGCCGCCGACGACTGCACCCCTCGCGCGTGAACGCCGCCGACTTCATCGGCGTGAATCACACCTCTCTACCTCATCGTGCCTCCCGCACTGCTGCCGACTTGGCCACCTCCGGCGTTGACGCCCACGTCGACGCCACCCTCGTTGGTCACCGGTCGAGGAGAAGCAGGTCGAGAGAGGGGGTGCTCCGCTGCCCACACAGAGCGGAGTCCAGCCTCGACGACCGCCCAGGGTATCACCCCGTACTCCTGGGCCTCATGGCATCTCCTCGCATCCTCCAGCCGTCCCTCCAGAGTGTCCATCACCGTGGTGTCTCTTACGCGCACGTTAAAGACCTGTACGGCTGCCGGCCTACGAGCAACTTAGGTATGTGACCTCTACGTCGACCTGACTGAAAGGTAAGTCGTGTGCCGTCCACGCTCATCGCACCATGCGGAGATAACTACTACAACGGGAGCTAGACTACGGGCTAGGCACGGATGCTCCTGTGATCTCTGCGTTCGTTGGTCTTTAGTCGTTTTCCTAGTGCACACACAGCTTGCTAGTTCACTGGGAGAATTGGCAAGAGTTTTACTAAGAAAGGTTGACAACAATGGTACAATGAAGTTGGCATGGCAAGACTACATCAGAGCAAGCATTCAGGTCGGTCGACTGCCAGCGCAGCATGGTCGACCGCGTTCCAACACGACTTGGTCGACCACGCTCCAGCAGTGCAAAGTCGACGGCGTGCCAACGTCGCAGGTTGACGGCGTGCCAGCGTTGCTCACGCAGAACACCAGCGCACCCGCTTCGCAGGTGCTCGCAGATGATTGGCGGGCTGAGCCTCGTCACCTGCACAACGCACACACCAAGTCAACCTGGTGCTGACGCGTGCATCTGATCAGCCACGTCGACCTCGAGATACCACCACCAAGGTCGGGCTCGCCAACTTCGCCTGGGCGACCGTCGCACTCCTCCGCAGAACCTCATCACCCAGGTAACCTGGTCGACTGGGCAACCACGTCGACAAGCTACTCCCGTATGTGCCCGTCGACCTCCCAAGTCGACGACCACCCCAAGTCGACCTCACCAGATCGACCACACCCCTGGTCGACCAGCCCCAGGTCGACATCACTCCTGGCCGACCAGCTCCACGTCGACTAGCACTCCTGGTCGACCGGCTTCATGTCGGCAAGCGCAGCTGTCGGCCGACCATCCAAGTCGGCTACCCGAAGTCGGCGTCACCAAGTTGACGCCCAGCTACTCGACGCCCAACTGCTCGGCGTCCTGAGTCGAGGTCGACGTCGGCCCCTCCTTCGTCAACCACCAGGTCAGGTCGACCACTAACAAGTCGACCAGCAGGTCTGGTCGACCAACCACCAGGTCGACCAGCAAGTCCTGTCAGCCGACCACCCAAGTCGGCTGCCCCCAAGTTGACGTCACCAAGTCGACGTCCTCCGCATGTCGACTTTCCAAGTCGACCTCCTCGTCAACCAGCTCGCCCACTGCTGCACGCCAGCTGCTCCCCTCACACCCGACCACGAAGTCGGCTCCGCCCAAGCGAGGACGGGGTCAACACACAACTCCCGTTGACAGCAGCAAGAGACCCGATCGATGCTACCAGGTCTGCTGCTGCGTTCTGTCTAGCCTCCGTTCCTCTTTCAAAGAGCAGCTGAAGAAAGGGGGTGGGAGGTACGGGACGCACGGGGCGTGTGGGAGGAAGAAGAGTCTAGCTAACACATGCGATTGAGGGGTGTGATGGCACTTTTATGAAATCTCAAAACTGATGGGTAGCCATACTAGTACTCAACTCTTCTTTGCACGTACTGCTGAGTCTGTTCCTCCGTCAATAAGCAGAAAGGACGGAGGACGTGGGGGGAGAGACGGAGCTAATAGGATGGGAAACATGCGGAGGGACTGTGGCTGAGATCTGATGGAGGAAGGACTAATTGCATCCACTTGTGTCTGCTACTTCTATTGGACAGTTTCCGGATCAATCTAGGTGAGTAACCATTGTCATAGGGTGTGTGCCTGGCAGTATAGGGTGTGTGCCTGGCAGTATAGGGTGTGTGCCTGGCAGTATAGGGTGTGTGCCTGGCAGTATAGGGTGTGTGCCTGGCAGTATAGGGTGTGTGCCTGACCGTATAGGGTGTGTGCCTGACCGTATAGGGTGTGTGCCTGACCGTATAGGGTGTGTGCCTGACCGTATAGGGTGTGTGCCTGACCGTATAGGGTGTGTGCCTGACCGTATAGGGTGTGTGCCTGACCGTATAGGGTGTGTGCCTGACCGTATAGGGTGTGTGCCTGACCGTATAGGGTGTGTGCCTGACCGTATAGGGTGTGTGCCTGACCGTATAGGGTGTGTGCCTGACCTAGAGTGTTTTGCCGACCTTTAGGTGTGCCTGGGCCCTCATTGAACATACCATCAACCGCAGGCTTGCCTGCGTCACGACTTCATTTGGCCTGATCTGTCTGAGCAACATGTATGTCTATTATATCCTTCATGCCTAACCTAATCTGCATGCCTGACCTGGTCTGTATGTCTGACTTGTATATTTGACCTAGGGTGTGTGTCGGACTCAAAGGGCAGGTCTGACGTAGTATGGTGTGGTTGAACCAGCATGTGACCATGGAATGTGCTCGCCTCGCACCACTTGATGCTTCACGCACTTAAGATCCCGGCCTTCGCCCACTAGTTGCTAACTGGCCTCGCCACCACGACTGCCACTGCTGTAGCCCGTGGCTCTGCCATATCACCCAGCTGTGTGTCACAGCAATGAGCTGGGCTCCTCATGGCTAGTACAGGTCACGTGCTGTTGGTGTGGGAAGGGAAAGGGAGTGGGGTGTTGGGGAGGGGGGAGGGGGGGAGTGGCGTGTTTGGGGGGGGGGGGGGGGGGGGGGGGGGGGGAGGGTCAATCTCAGACCCTGGCGATTGTTTGTCTGTTACCAGACTCGGTAATTCTGAGGTTGCGACGAGCTCGGCGCGCATTAGTATTGCTGTATGTGGCTTGCCATTGCTTGTTGTTGCTGAACCATGGCGGCTGCTCAAATAGGAAGAGAGAGCAATGGTTTTCGGGTTTCCCTACGTTCGAATCAAATGCCTCCTAGACGGTCAGTTCCGTGCGACTCGAAGGTTACGGGTCTGTTGGTGCATTTTCTTGCTGTTGCCTCGCGTCTAAGGACCGACGCTCGAGCCGCTTGTTCATCGTGATGGTTAGTACTAGGAGGTTGGGTAGTGACCCACCTCTTCTTTGATCCGCCTACAGAGAATTACTGTATCCCCCGTGACGAATTTCTAACTTTCAACTTCTTCCTTCCTGATCACAAGATCCTCAGTCTTATTGCTGCTTAGTCGCGTATCAGTAAATTTCCAACTGATCATGAGCGCGGCTGTGGCAAGACTGGCAGATCGCGAACGGTATGGCAATCGGAAGTCGCACTAACGACCTCCATCTTCGAGCGAACTTGAATATGAGAATGCCAAACCCGGCTTCAGGTTTAGATGCGCGGCTGGGAAGACGGCATTGCGGATTTAGGAGGCGGCTCGTGCGAGCGAAGGTGGAGGATGGGTTGTCTCGAAAGGCGCAGGTGGATCGTAGGAGTGAAGGAGGAGTGCTTTGCTACTAGTGGCGGCTCAGTAACCAATAGATTTTGCCTCAGGTTTTAGTCACGCGTTGTTGGCAAGATTAGCGCCCATGTGCAAGCACACGAGGAGAAGGATAGGGATGAACCAATATATGAATAGGGATACAGGGAAGGAAAGGGAGAAGAACGGAGGAATTTGCATGCGCTGCGGCAGTCGGCGAAACGGGCGGGGACACCGCCAAGCAGCGCAAGCGGCGTTGGCAGTGGCAGTGGCGGCGCGAGGAGAGCGGGAAGGAGGGCGAGGGGGCGGTGAAGGGTGGACTGTTGATGGGGCTGGCGCGCAATCATTAACTAGCTCGATCTCACCAGGGTGAGTCGCTCTGAGGGATGGCGATTCGCGTTTGGAGTGTGGTGAATTGGGGGTGAAAGAAGGGGGGTTGAAGGGAGGGGGATTGAAGAAACGGGTTGTGAAGAAAAAGGGGAAGAGGGGGGGTGAAGTTGATGGGTGTGAGAGGGGCGATCTGTGAGAGGCAATAAGTGAGAGGCGATGAGTGAGAGGCGTCGTGGTTTGGAGCATTGTCCACAGCACCCTGCGGCACTCCCTTCCCACCCACCCATGCCAAACTCCCTCTTCCCACCCTCCAACTACGCTCCGCTCCTGCTTGCTGTTTCCATGCCCTCCTCGCACCCACTCGCACAGCCACACTGCTTGCCAACGCACCACCTCAGGACCATCTTGAACTCTCTGCTGACCGCCTCACCTTACCCATACGCACTCCCCTTTCACTTACCCCCTCCCCCTCCCCTTACCTCTGTCTTCACGCTTGCCTTCTTCCCCCCTCCCCCTCCCCAGCGCCAGGCTCTGCCATGACCTGTCACAACCACCCGGGTCGAGTGGAATGGTGGGGTCACCAATGGGTGGCCGTGATCCCGGGGCGCTGGGAATTTTCAACGTGAGAGTCGGTGGTGAGAAACGCGTAGGAGTATTTCAAGTTTCTCAAGTCACTTGTAGGCGACGGTGGGAAGGGGGCAGTTGAATAGCTGGATGTTGCCCAGGTGGGAGTTGCTGAGAGTTGGTGAGGAGTCGGTGAGAGTGGCTGTATGGGTGTGAGAGTGTGTGGAGGGAGGTGATGGGGAGGCCAGGTGAGATGAGAGTGTGGTTGCAGCCCAGATGAGATTTATCGTTTCCCCATCCCATTCCCCCGCCATCTCCCTTTCTTTCCCTCGCAATTCCTGACTTCTTCTCCCCACCCATCCCCCATTCGCATCCCCCTCCCCCTCCCAACCCATCCATCCAACCTCACCTGTGGTTTCTCGATCAGCACTCGCTGATATGTGCCCCTACCGCAGAAACACGCTACTCACAAAGTCACTATCCCTTTTTCTCCCCCCTCTTCTTCCGCTTAGCCTCTTTCCCCCTTTCCCCTGATCCCCACCTCCCCCCAATTCACACACTCACGCCCTTCCGCACTGTCCCCCATATCCCTCTCATAAGCCAATGCGGATTCACCTCGTTTCCCCTCCTCCCCCCCCTCCCCTTGAACTCCCCCCTCTCCCCCCCCCCCCCCCCCCCCCCCCCCCCCCCCCCCCGCTTCTCGTACACCCACATCTGGGCCACTCTTGAGGCGACTCAAAAGTCACTCACATGTTTGGGCCCAAAGATTAGCCCCCCACGCCTGAGCCATTGCACGGACTCCGTCCCCCACAGCGCAGTCGCACCGCACTGCTCACCCCCTTACACTCCCCTGTCCACCTCCCTCAGCTCGTTCCACGTCTTCACACCAGCTCCAACCCCTGTCGAGCCCTGTCCACCCTGCGGCTCCCGTGCCAAATATCAGACCCACGGATTTCCGGCCCCACAGTGGCGCCGCACTGCCCTCACCCAGGCTCTGTCCTTTACCCTCCCCTTCCCACTCTCCTTCATCCTTCCCCCATCTTCCCACCAGCTCTGCACCGCACCTGCTTCTCGTGCACCGAGTTCTGGCCCATATAGCCCGCCCCCTCCCCCCCACCCCCCGGCCTTGCAACATGAGCGCACTGTCACGGGCAAGCTGCGGGGTGCTGGGTGCCCTGTGGCGATTTTGCTCCTCAATGGCGCGCAGCGAGAAAAGCAGGTGTGCGGGGCGTTGCGGGATGGAGAGAGGAGAGGCATGTTTCTCAGGTGATGGTTGCAGTGGTGCTGCCACATCCAGCTGGGCGTTGGTGCTGGGAGCCCCGAGGGAGTGTTTTTCCTGGACAACGAGTGCTGGGAAAAGGAGGTAGGTAGTTGGGGAGAGGGATGTGGGCCGCATGTGCATCACTGGAAGGGCAGCGCTGTGGCTGCAGGCGCAGCTGGCGGCGCCTCACGGCTGAATGCCTGCCTAGTTATTCATGCACCAACCAACCAGACGTGCAGAGTCCGACCAGTAGCCAACACTCGCACACCGATTGGCAATTTCTCATCGCTGTCCCTATGTCTGATCTTCCCTTGCCACCCATCCGGTGTGCATGCGCCAATCGGTGCCGCCCAGCCCACCACTCGCCCAGTATTCTCCACTCACCCCATTCCCTTCCCCTTTCTCCGTTCCCTTACCCTCCCCTGCGCCACCCCCAGCCAGTGGGTCACGCATAACGTCCACCTCCCACCGTCTCTCCCTCCCGCACCAATCTCACCGGCCTCTCTTGCCCGCCTCTCATGCTGCGCTGACCTCTCCTCCCCTCCGCACCCACCTCTCCCTCCCTTGCGCTTCAGCATCTTTGCTTATCTCATCTCTCACTTTCTCTGCTGAACATTCGTCACTTCTCTTCACCTGCCTTCCCCATCCCCCTTCCTTGCTCCCTCCCCATTCCCCGCCTTCAACTCCCCCTCTCCCTTCCACTCCCCCTTCCCCCTCCCCGTCCCCCTCTCCCTGCCTCCCCCTGCCCTTGTCGCTCCCTCTCCCCATGCCTGGATCTCAGGATTGGGCCGAGCGGGTGGAAACAGGAACACTAGCAGTGGCGGTGTAGTGAGAGGCGAAGCCAATTTTATCAGAACCACAGTGGCAGCAGCGGTGAAGAGACTTTTGTTCTGCCCGTATGAGGACGTTTTGGGTGGTGGGCATGCGAAAGTTTTTTCCTTGCTGTTTCTGACTCATTTGTGGCGAATCCGTTTGAGATGGGAGGCAGCGGCGCGAGGCGGAGATCCACATGCTGCTGGGCACGCTGCCGCCGCCCATATGGGAGGCACTGGCACGCTGCCGCGCGAGTCGAGTCCATCTTGAGAGACCCCGCCTGCATTGGCACTCCTCTCTGCCCTCATGAGCGCCCACGCTCCCTCCCCCACTCCCTCGCCTCCAAGGCCAACTCTGCGCCTTGGGCAACAAGGTTCGGGAAGAGCCCCGTGGAAACAAGGGAGCTGATGAAGGGTAGGGAAGGTGGTGGTGACGGGGGAATGGGGAAATGGGGGAGGGGTGGGGGGGGGAGGGGAGGAGGGGGGGGAGGTGGATGAGGAGGGTGAGGAGGAGGGGGGGGGGGGGGGGGTCGGCAGAACAGAAGGGGCTCGGGAGAGGAACAAGAGCAGAGAGCGGAAGAAGCTGGTGAAGCGAGGCAAGATGGGGAAGATGAACACTACTGAGACGTGGAGGCCTCGCCGAGAGATGTGTGCACCAAGGAGGGCGGGGATGGCAGTGGGTGAGGGGGTCTAGGTGGAGGAGGAGAGGAAGGGGAGGGGCAGCATTAAAAGGGAGGCATAAAGAGTGCTCCACGAGCAGGCGGGTCCAGAAGAGCAGTATTTGCAGACTTGTCTGCTTTCGTATCAGGGTCGGTTCACCATGACATTAGATGCTGTATTCAGCTTTGTACGTGCCTAGTACAGTAGTTTGTTGTGAATGGATATGGAAACAATGATATTTGCCACCTACAGTACTGGGAGGTCATTTCCTATGCAGTAACCGTATACAGGAATTTGAGAGTCGATTCTCCAGTAAAAGAATGACACCCTAGTAAAAACTTAACATACAGCTATGTGATTTACCAAAATATCACTCCATACATGTCTCTCACACCTCCATCCTCAGCAATCACTTTGGCACACCTGACATTCAGCCTATGCAGCATCTTGAGCTGAGTGAAATCATCTGGCAGCGACTGCAAGTGCTCGCATACTTGCAGGTCAAGAGTCTTGAGACGGCTCAGCTGGGCAAAGCGGCAAGGCAGGGAGCCTATGGCGGTCCAGCCAAGGTTGAGCTCATGCAGGCAGGAGAGGCGGGTGAGAGAAGCAGGGAGGCATGTGAGCGATGAGCAGTGGGCCAGATTCAACACGCGCAGTCAGGATAAGGCGCCGATGCCGTCTGGCAGGGAAGGCAGCTTGGGTGCATGGACTTGCAGGGAGGTCAGGCAGTGCAGGTGGGTGAGAGAGTCTGGCAGCGCTCTCAACTCCCCAGCCCGCTCGATGCGCAGCTGCCTCAGCTGCTGCACGGCTGAACCCAAATCATCCGGAAGGGCCTTCAAGCGTGCAGCACTGTGAATGGTGAGAGTGCGCAGGTTAGGGCAGAGCGCCAGGGACAGTGGCAGCTCCTCAGCCTCGCCTGCCAGCGCCAGCTCCAAGTGCTCCAGGGAGGACAGACTCACAATGCCGACCAGCCCACGCAGCAGGATTACACTGGTTTGGCTAATATGCCTCAGCATAGGCAGCACAGGAAGCTCTGTAAGAGGGGTGAGCTGTTGGGGGCACCCCAAGCTGAGCACCTCGAGTGACGGTGGCAGGGAGTTGGAGAGCTCTGGCAGCTGCGCACACTTGCCAATGGCCAACTCTCTCAGCCTTCATCACCAAAATTGCTCGGTCCCCAATCTGTCCCAAAACCATTCTGTCTCACATCTGTCGAGAATCTGTCCCGAAACTGTTCTGCAAGACACTTTCGAGACATTTCCGCCTAGAGGAGGTTTTGTGCCCCATAACAACCTGTCTCGAACTTGACTTGTGCTGTAATCTGTCTTGCAACTACATTGCCTCCCTAGAAAAACTAAAGGGGCCGTCAGCCGAAAAAATATGGTAATATTTAAGTCGACATGTCCGGCACCTCAACGATTCATTCCGCTCTACTTCGCACACAAATACTCAGCATGCAATCTCAACCACGCACACAGATTTCGGGTTTCCATTCAGTTCCGTCCATTGGGCTTAGCACAAGGGTTTAGCCCACCTAGATGGTGGGTCTCACAAGTTACAGCTCTAAACCCTAAAACAAAAACCGGTTGACAAGTGATATATCCGCCTGTGTGAAGCTCGGAACGATGTGTGCTAGACCAAGAATGCTGTCTACTTCCAACACCGCGTAATCGTCTCTCCCAGTGGTCAGGCGAAGCCTCCGACATCCTGTGATAGGGCATGGGGTGTCCAGCTCCATGTAGTACTTTACTAGTGCACGTCGGACGACTTGCTGACTAGCATCAGTGAAGTGAAAGAGCATGAGGCATCTCCCATACCACACCCCACCCTTCCCTTCTATCTGCACATGGCTGAACCTTTGCTCCCCCGGCGACGCCTTTATAACATGACCCAAAACTCCTCGTTCCATCCGGTCGTGCGGGGGGATGGCTAGCGCAGTGTGAACCTGCACGTAATCGCACATGCACAAGGGTAAGACTCACGCCTGATTTCGTGTGCCCAAGTATTTCTGCATACCAAATCCATGTTGCAACGGGGGCGACTAGCGGGGTGTGTGGAGGAACCAACTAATGAAATGGCTCACCTGCACCGTATCTGCATCAATGCCCACTGCTCTCATCACCTCCACCGCTCTTGCCATGACATCGGGCCCGAGTGCATCACGGAACTCCGACCACACAGGATCCATGTCGTCGTCGACCTCCATGCGACGGCTTCGTTTGGTGAGGACACGGATGTTGTGCTCCACCGCCTGGTTCAGGGTTTCGGTTTAAGCAAACATGGCATGAAAATACTTTATCCCACACAGCAGGTTTGCCACAAACTAAAGGGGCCGGCATTTCAGGCCCCTACAAGGCCAACGAGCACCATATGGCTTCACAAACAGTTTAGAGAAGAGACTTACCAGGCGCATTGCGGTCTTGTACACTCGGGTGCCACCCTCGGCACGCACCAGCCCTCTAATGGCTGACATCCGCGAGTGCTTCACCGTAATGTCGCGTGTTACGTCTCTCCAGTTTGTGTTCTTAGCGTGACATTTCACTGAGATCTTATGCTTGGCCTCATACATGTTGGTAGAGTACTCAATGGGCATGCCTCGCATCACAATGGCGGCGGGGAGGTGAGACAGCTGGTGTACCTTCACGATGAGGAACCCTGACCTCTGATTCGGGAACACGGCAACGAGCTTAGCGATGAGCCTGGCCCAGACACAAGCACGTCCCGTCATGACATGCAATACCCCCAAGGGTTGGAAAGACTCGGCAAGCGGGTGTGGCTTAGTAGTGAGCCGAACAGAGAAACAAACTGCGAGCGTACTGTGCCATTGAAAACTGCCATGGTTTAAAAGACACTCATACGAGTCAGCCAACATCAGCCTCCAAGGGTATGTGGTCTCACCTCTCTGTCATGGTGACCATGGCCGCAAGAGACTGATCAGTGTGGTACTCCACACGGAAGTAAGCCTTGTACCATTCACTGAACATAACGGTCGCCTCTCCAATGTCCTCGTACCCGGGGAGGTGCGTGATGAGGGGAACAATCTGCATCATTGCCCGGTGTTCCCATGCCGCGTACTGTGCCACAGTACGGAAGTAGTACGAGGGGTCTGGAGCCCTCAGGAGCGAGGCCGGGGTGTCCACCAGAACAGCCCGGCAACGCCTGCATATATAACCCGCCGGGTGGCGGATGGCATAACGGCACGATTAGCACTACGGCCGTATCTATGCAGCATTGTATGGCGCATTGTTACAGGGGATTTGTGAAAGACGGAAAACTCATATGTGACGAGGAACCACACACACCTCAAAAGCTCCGCGCGTAAAGTGGGCGTAAGTCTCCCCAAGATGCACTTCATTGTGTGCACCCAGAGACCCTCATCCACCACATGTAAGATACAAATACCAATGGCCTCGTACAGATTTCCCCATGGCGTATCGACATACGCCCAGTCCCATAGAGCACACTACACACAAGTTCGGCACGAGCTTACCCACACTCAACGGGGGGAATACACAACACCAATATACGCGAGAAATCCATCATGCAGAACCTCCTCTAAACGTCCACTTACAGCAGCGTAGTGGGTCGAGAATGCCGTCTTTACAAGTTCACGATACTCGGGAGTGCTCTGCTGCATCAGCTCAAAAACCTCCCGCTGCCCTTCTACCGTCCGTGGTTGGAAGGTCTCGGAAACCTTGTTCAAATCCCACCATCCCACTGTACACATTGAGCACGGCTGCAGTGCAGTCGCAGCCATCGTGCATGTGACTACAGACGACTCGGGGTGGTCACACACGTAGTCCGCCAGCAACGGATGAACTGTCATCTCCACGCCCGCTGCGTCTTGCACTTTGATCCCGCCACTGCGAGCAGCACAATATTACGCCATGTTATAAACGCCCACACCGTCCATGCGACACCACTGCCCGGTCATGCATGCTCCACATTGATTGTTAGCCATATGGTGGCATGACGACATACCTTTCCTTGCTTGAAAAGGCCATTAGGGGGCCTAGTACAATGCCCAGCATCACTTGCATGACCTCGGCCTTTTGCTCGGCTGACATTTCCGCAGGCAGCAGTGGAAACATAGCAATCAGCTCGGTTGCTCCCAGCATCCACCTTAATGCCTCTGGAATGTTCATGAGCGTGAATTGCAAGGGGTGCGCCGTTTGACGGCCATTGAAACTCAGGTGGGTCACATCACTAAACAAAATCACACCTGCTACAATCGCCTCTCCATCCATAGCTCCCTGTAAATGTCATGAGAGACCACTTAGTACAAACGGTGCGAATGGTGTGGCAGGACACTGACCTGCTGTGGCGGTAATGCTCACCGTGGCTTCCTTAAACCATTGGCAACCCGCCGCATTGCGATATACTGCCACCCCGTCGACCTTCTCTTCCCTCCATTCAGTGGCAAACCCATCCACTCCTGATATCCTCTCCCATAATGCCACAAAAACCTCCACGATCGGGCGGTGACGAAACGTCAAGACACCGAGATCTCCTTCAAGTACTATTTCGACCTCCTCCTAGTTCTCATGCGCTTCCAACACCTCCTCCTCCCATTTTTCCAGATCCCTATAAGTCTCCCACGTTTCGAGATCGTCGTCGGACGGGTTACGCGCCTTAAACAGTTGTACAATGTCTGTAATAGCCTCATTCGGGAGGTTGTACTTGCAAGCGATGTGCGCAATCTCTGCACGTATGTCAACCTCTATGTCGCGTTCCTCCAACCGTTCTGAGCTACCCGCGCTCGACACGCTGTCCGTCTCATGTGCCTCCTGAACATCCTCACTCTCCTCGCCACGCTCACTGTACTCGTCCCCCACCACATCCTCGCCCTCTAACGCCATGACCCCATGGGACTGTTCCCCATATACGTACTCGTATACCGTCCGTGGATACTCATGAAAACGTCCTAGGGGGATGCCAAGTGTAGCCAGCCTTTCCTGTTCTGCAAGGCACTTTTTCGATGTCCCATGATGCGACCTTAAAATCTGAAAGCTGCCGAAAGTATCACCACAGAATTCGCATAGTTCTACTGGCATGGACTAGGCTACAACTTCTAACGTCTATCGCGACTAAGCGGTTTGGCAGTTAGGGTTTGCGACTGAGATCCAGCTACGAGCCCAACGGCGATTTCCACGTCTCACAGACGCACAGCCAGGAACATATCCCGCTCTGTTACGGCACTGTACCTTTTATGCCTTGGGTACAGCGCTGGATGTGATATGACTCATTTAGGACTTAGCAAAGGTTATATTTGGAGGAGCAGTGAAAAACGACGGGGGTCTGCAAACCCTACTTTGTAATATAAACTACATTGACCAAGCACTAATCCCCTAAGCATAACAACAGCAACACAGCCAAAATGCATGGGGTCATGCAGCCTAGGGCCTTCTTCAAATGCATCAGTCAGTCGCATGTGATTGCAACTGAAACTACTAGTGACCGTTCATGGCTGCACCATTGGAAACAGTGTTGTATCAACCAGCGCCATTGTCCTTCCTACTACGTTTGACCCCCTCAGCTGGTAAGAGCCGCTCCAACAAACGCATGAAGAGCCGAGCATCTTCATAAGTAGTAGGCCGGGACCCTCCTGCACATGGGTGCCCTTGGGTTTAGGTTAACACCAAGGAATACATGGATATTGAATAACCAGCAATGATATAGATTACCCGCAACTAGGCCGTGGAAAACCGGCCTGCTCCTGGATGCTGTGTGGCCCCCAGGGCTACAAGAAGTGTGACGCGAGCCTACACAACAAGAAATAGAGAAAGAAAGACACAATGTTATGTCAGATTATTATAGCTGATGCATGTTTGTAGGCTATAGTGGGGTAGCACATATGGGGTACAGTTTGCTAGGGTTGTATTTGTACCCAACTCTGACTTAGTCAATTCATTCCTGTTCAGTTAGTTTCACATGGTATAGAGCGGGTCCCTCCTAAGGACCGTTCTTTGGGCCCACCCACGATTTTTTTTTCCTGCCCGGAGCGCGCCCTATTCTCCCCGAGGCGCGCTCCCCCTAGTGCGCGTCGAGCTGCCCTTGTGGCGCCCCGAGAGTCGCGCGCGCGACTCATTTTTTTTTTCGCGCGCGCGGTTCAGGCCCCACTTCGCGCGGCCCTTACAGCCGCGCCGCGCCGCCCTCTCGGCTCTGCCGCGCCGCGCCGCCCTCAAGACGGCCGCGCGGCCTCTTCGTCGCTGCAGCAGGCCCCCCCCCGCTGCACCTCTGTCGGCCCCGCAGCCGCCTTACCTGACGGCCGCCGCCTCACCTGACGGCCCGCCGCCTCGACTTCTGGCCCGCCACCTCACCAGACGGCCCCCCCCCGCCTCACCTGACGGCCCACCGTCTCACCTGCTGGCCCGCCACCTTACCTGACGGCCCCGCCGCCTCACCTGACGGCCCGCCGCCACCTTACCTGACGGCCCCGCCGCCTCACCTGACGGCCCGCCGCCTCACCTACTGGCCCGCCACCTAACCTGACGGCCCCGCCGCCTCACCTGACGGCTCGCCGCCTAACCTGCTGGCCCGCCACCTCACCTGACGGCCCGCCGCCTCACCCGCTGGCCCGCCACCTGACCTGACGGCCCCGCCGCCTCACCTGCTGGCCCGCCACCTGACCTGACGGCCCCGCCGCCTCACCTGACGGCTCGCCACCTCGCCTGCTGGCCCGCCACCTGACGGCTCCGCCGTCCCCTGTCCCGGCCCCGCCGCTGCACCCTGACGGCCCCGCTGTCCCCTGTCCCGGCCCCGCAGCTGCACCCTGACGGCCCCGCCGAGCCGCCCAGCAGCAGCCGAGCCGCCCAGCAGCAGCCGAGCCGCCCAGCAGCAGCCGAGCCGCCCAGCAGCAGCCGAACCGCCCAGCAGCAGCCGAGCCGCCCAGCAGCAGCCGAGCCGCCCGGTACCCGAGACGCCCGAGCCGCCCGAGCCGCCCGGGCCGCCCGAGCAGCCCGAGCCACCTGCTGCTGACCTACCCGACTCTCCCATCCCGGTGAGACTTTCAGCTGCTGCCATGGCCACCCCCAATGTTCTCACTTTTGACGCTGAGGGGAGGGCCATTGACTTTGCCGTCTGGATCGAGGACCTGCAGCTGTACTTACTGTGTGATGCGGTAGATGAGGTCTCTCTCTTTGACTTTGTCTCTGGCGCTGTCCCTGCCCCGCCTGCTGATGCTGACTCTGCCGTTCGCTCCAAGTGGGCGACCCGCGATGCTGCTGCACGTCTTGCTGTGCGTCGCCACCTCCCTTCCTCTGAGCGTGCCCACTTTAGTCAGTGCAAGACCGCTCAGGCCTTGTACGACGCTGTAGTTGCGCGCTACTCCTCCCCTTCCTCCGCTACCCTTAGCCGCCTCATGCTACCGTTTCTCTTCCCTGACCTCGCTTCCTTTCCCACTGTCGCTGACCTCGTTACCCACCTCCGCGCTAGTGACACCCGCTACCGCGCTGCCCTTCCTGCTGAGTTCCGTGCTGCGAACCCTCCTCCCATGTACATCACTCTCTACTTTCTCGTCACCCGTCTCCCTGAGTCCCTTCGTGTCGTTAGGGACCAGTTTCTCTCTGTCTGTCCCACCACTCTCACTGTCGACCTCCTTGAGGAGTCCCTGCTAGCGGCTGAGAAGAGTATTGTCGCTGTAGGGGCCTCTCGGGGTGACCCTCGCACCCCCATCTTTGAGGGGTGTGGTCCCTCCCCCCTGCTGCCCTCTGTCGCCTCTGCCGCTGCGGCCGACCTCGTTGGTTTTGAGTCGGTCGGCGCGGCGTCTGCACCCAGTGGCAGACGCCGCACTGGCAAGGGCAAGGGGGGCAAGGGAGCGGGTGGAGCCAGAGGGGGCGGTGGAGGAGGCGGTGGGGGTGGAGGGGGGAGTGGGGGTGGCGGGGGGGGTGGTGGCGGGAGTGGAGGTAGTAGTGGCGGCGGTGGAGGCGGAGGTGGCGGCGGAGGTGGTAGCGGAGGAGGCGGTGGGAGCGGTGGGAGCGACGGTCCTGGTGGGGGAGGTGGCGGTGGCGACGGGGGTGGCGGTGGAGGCGGGGGTGGCGGTGGAGGAGGGGGTCGGAGTGGCTCGTCCCAGCGGAGCAGCTCTGGGGGTGGTCAGCGCCAGCAGCAGCAGCAGCAGCAGCAGCAGCCGCAGCAGCAGCCGCAGCAGCAGCAGCGCTCTCGCACCGTCCCCGGCCCTCAGCAGCTCCGTGAGTGGTACTTGCAGCGTCAGCGCGGTGGTGCGCTTGGTCCCTGCCCCTACGTTCTTCGCACTGGTGACCGTGCAGGGGAGAGGTGTGGAGGCGCCCACACAGCCCGTCGCTGCTTTGGCCGCCTGACCGACGCCTGGCGTCAGCAGTTTCCGGAGGCCGCTGAGATCCCCCGCTGGGGAGAGCTGTCTAGGGCTGGTGTAGCTATTTATGATCTTGATTTTGATGCTATTCTCTCTGCTATGTATGCTGTGACTGGTAGTGATGAGGATGACTGTTACCGGTGTTTCCCGCCCGACCCGGGCATTGGTACTGCCGCGTCAGGTACTAGTGAGGCTGCTGCTCTAGGTGCCAGTGCGTCTGTGCTTTCAGGTACTGGTGAGTCCGCCCTCTCAGGTACTGTGTCGGCTTCGGCCTCTCACACCTTCACCCTTGACTCTGGAGCGTCTCGCTCCTTCTTTAGGGACCGCACCACTCTCACGCCGCTGAGTCGGCCTGTTGCGGTGTCCCTGGCGGACCCCTCTGGGGGGCCTGTCCTGTCTCGCTTCTCCACTGTCCTCCCGTGTCCGGCGGCCCCCTCTGGCACCCTGACTGGTCTCTACCTCCCCTCGTTCTCGACGAACTTGGTGAGTGGTGCTGACCTCCAGGATGCAGGTGTCCACCAGTTCACCCCTGCTCGTCAGCGGGTGACCCACTGTATGGAGGCGGATACAGGTCGCCACCTGGCTACGTTTACACGTCGGCCGGGGTCGAGCCTGTACACACTGACCACTGCTTCTCCTCCAGGTACTGCGTCTGGTAGGGCCCCTTCGTCTGGTCAGGTGTTTGCTGCAGCGTCCAGGTCTGGTCCTGAGTCTGCCCCTTGTTCGTGTCGTCGTCTGTCTCACGAGACCCTCCTCTGGCACCACCGCCTTGGCCACCCCTCTCTGCTTCGGCTCAGAGGCATGGCCTCGCGGGTCCTTGTGTCTGGTCTTCCCCAATCCCTCCCTCCCCTTCCTCCGGGCCCTGGCCCTGCCTGTGTCCCCAGTGTCGAGGGGCGCCAGCGTGCTGCCCCTCACTCCTCCCAGTTTCCTCCGACAGAGGCCCCGTTGCAGACGCTTCACATGGACGTGTGGGGCCCAGCCCGCGTCCGTGGACAGGGTCAGGAGCGCTACTTCCTGCTGGTGGTTGACGACTACTCGCGTTACACCACAGTCTTCCCCTTGCGCAGCAAGGGTGAGGTCACTCAGGTGTTGATCGACTGGATCCGCGCAGCTCGTCTTCAGCTTCGGAGAAGCTTTGGCTCTGACTTCCCTGTCTTGCGTCTGCACTCGGACAGAGGCGGAGAGTTCTCCTCTGCCCTCCTGAGTGCCTACTGTCGTGTGCGAGGCATCCGTCAGACCTTCACGCTTCCGGACTCACCACAGCAGAATGGGATCGCTGAGCGCCGCATTGGCATGGTCATGGACGTCGCTCGTACGTCCATGATGCATGCGGCTGCTCCCCATTTTCTGTGGCCGTTTGCGGTCAGGTACGCTACGCACCAGATCAACCTCCACCCCAGGGTCTCTCGACCGGAGACCTCCCCAGCCCTGCTGTGGACGGGGAAGGTTGGCGATGCGTCGGCGTTCCGGGTCTGGGGATCTCGGGCGTTTGTTGGGGACCTGTCTACGGACAAGCTGTCCCCTCGTGCTTCTCCCTGCGTCTTCCTGGGGTTCCCCCCCGACGCCCCTGGGTGGCAGTTTTACCACCCCACCTCTCGACGTGTTCTGTCCTCCCAGGACGTCACGTTCGACGAGTCGGTACCCTACTACCGCCTCTTCCCCTACCGCACTCCGTCCCTCCCCCCACCCCCGCTCTTCTTGGTACCAGGTCCCCCCCCAGTAGTCCCCCTTCCCCCTCAGGGTCCTGCCCCTTCAGGTGTGTCTCAGGTAGACGCGGTCGAGCCTGTCGAGGTCACTGGTGACTCCGGTGCTGCTGCGGGAGCTGAGCCTGGGGGTGCGGAGTCTAGGGGTGCTGAGCCTGGGGGTGCTGAGCCTGGGGGTGCGGAGTCTGGGGGTGCTGGGCCTGGGGGTGCTGAGCCTGGGGGTGCTGAGCCTTGGGGTGCTGTACCTGGGGGTGCTGTGTCTGGGGGTACTGAGCCTGGGGGTGCTGAGCCTGGGGGTGCTGAGCCTGGAGGTGCCGAGCCTGGAGGTGCTGTGCCTGGGGGTGCTTCGTCTCGCCGGGAGCCGCTCTCTCCACAGGAGCTGCGTGAGTGGTTTGCCCGGCGCTAGAGGCGTGCCGCTGGTGCTGGTGGTTCTTCGGCTGCGGAGGGCGCTGCTGCCACGCGACCTGGCGGTGCTCGTCCTGTGGGTGCTGGAGCTGCTGGGTCTGAGGGTTCTCCTGGAGCTGGTCCTGCTGAGGACGTTGGCGCTGAGCCTGCGGTTGGTGGTCCGACTGACGGTGCTCCTGGTGCTGCTGCTGGAGGTTCTGGAGCTTCTGGTGGTTCTGCTGGAGGTGCTGCTGGACTGGGTACTCCGGCCGGGGCTGCTGGTTCTGTTCCTGCTGTTTCTGGCGTCGCCGCGCGGTCTCGACCGTACTTCGTTCCGCTCCTGGAGCAGGTTCTTGGTCTTGCTCCTCCTCCTCCTCCCTTAGAGGGTCCGCAGCCTGTCCGGTCACAGCCACAGCTAGAGCCTGCCTCCCCTTTGCCTGCTCCTTCTCCCTACGCTGGTCCGACTGGAGGCCTTACTGAGCGTCGTGAGCCTGCGTCTCGTCCTGCGTCGCCTGTTCGTACTGAGCGCGCTAGTGGTCGCGGGTCGCGTCAGCGTCCTCCTCCTGTCCCTGGCACGCACCGGATGTCACTGCGTCCGTCCACTGCTCCTCTGCGTGCCCCTTTGCCTTCTCCTCCTGCTTCCTCTCTTCCTGCTCTTGCCGACCCGGAGTCGGACTCTCTTCGTGCTGCCAGTCCTACTGTCACGCGTCTCCTTGCTACTGCTGTCACTGACCCTTCCTTCGAGTCGTCTGCTGCGTCTGCCCTTGTCACTGAGCTTGTCGACTTTGCTGCGCGCTGTCGTCTCGACTACGCTGCTCGTCTTGTCGCTGAGTCTGAGTCCGCCTGTCCTCCGTCCGTCGGGGGTGAGTGTGCCCTTGGCACGGACGTCCTAGAGGACAGGCAGGAGGAGTTTCAGTGTCTAGCCGCTGCTTCACCTCGTCTCGCGTCTGTACTGCTAGCCCCTGAGGGAGACCCGGATGCACTAGATATCCCGACTCCGCGTTCTTACGCGGAGGCCGTAGAGGGTCCCTACTCCTCTCAGTGGCAGGCAGCTATGGATGCAGAGATGGCTTCCTGGAAGTCCACAGGCACCTACGTTGACGCGGTTCCCCCTCCTGGGGCGAACATCGTCAGTGGCATGTGGATCTTCAGGGTGAAGCGGCCGCCGGGCTCGCCGCCTGTCTTCAAGGCGCGTTACGTGGCTCGTGGCTTCAGTCAGCGGCAGGGAGTTGACTACTTTCAGACCTTCTCTCCCACCCCGAAGATGACCACTCTTCGGGTGCTGCTGCACATTGCCGCTCAGCGCGACTACGAGCTTCACTCTCTCGACTTCAGCACTGCGTTCCTGCAGGGTAGCCTGCACGAGGAGATCTGGCTGCGCCGTCCGCCTGGCTTCACTGGGACTTTCCCTCCTGGCACCCAGTGGAGCCTCCAACGGCCAGTCTACGGTCTCCGCCAGGCACCGCGTGAGTGGCACGACACACTGAGGACTACGCTTGCGGCTCTTGGGTTTGCTCCTTCTACTGCTGACCCGTCGCTGTTTCTTCGCACCGACACTTCCCTGCCGCCGTTCTACATCCTCGTGTACGTCGACGACTTGGTCTTTGCCACAGCGGACACTGCTGGACTCGCCTACGTGAAGTCCGAGCTGCTGAAGAGACACACGTGCACAGACCTGGGTGAACTGCGCAGCTACCTTGGCTTGCAGATCACTCGGGACAGAGCACGCCGCACCATTACCCTGACTCAGTCACACATGGTGCAGCAGGTCCTTCAGCGCTTCGGCTTCACGTACTCCTCGCCTCAGGCCACTCCTCTGCCTACTCGCCACTCACTCTCAGCTCTGCCTTCGGATGAGTCCGTAGAGTCGAGTGGTCCGTATGCAGAGCTTGTTGGCTGCCTCATGTACCTGATGACCTGCACACGACCTGGCCTTGCATACCCTCTGAGCATCCTTGCACGCTATGTTGCTCCTGGGAGACACCGACCAGAGCACATGGCTGCAGCGAAGAGGGTATTGCGCTACCTGTGCAGTACGTCGGGCATGGGGCTAGTGCTTGGAGGGCGGAGTCCAGTGGTCCTTACTGGGCACGCAGACGCTTCTTGGGCTGACGACCAGGCTACGCAGCGGTCGTCACAGGGTTACACCTTCAGCCTTGGTTCCGGCTCTGTCTCGTGGCGGTCTACTCGCTCGTCTTCGGTTCTCGGCTCCAGCTGTGAGGCTGAGATCTACGCCGGGGCCATGGCTGCAGAGGAGCTTCGCTGGCTCACCTACCTGCTGACTGACCTTGGAGAGCTGCCTCGTTCTCCTCCAGTGCTGTACGTAGACAACAAGGCCATGTTGGCCTTGTGTCGAGAGCAGCGCTTGGAGCACAGAACGAAGCACATTGCTCTCCGCTACTTCCTTGCTCGTGAGCTGCAGCAGCGTGGTCAGTTGCGACTTGCTTACGTGGCCTCTGAGGCCAACACTGCTGATGTGTTCACCAAGGCACTTGCGCCTTGCGACCATCAGCGCTTTTGTACCCAGCTGGGTCTTGTACCTGTCTTGCCTCACTTGCTCTCTTCTTGACTTTACTTGTATTTTGACATATATATACCTGCTCTTGCTTGTCTAGTTTTATATATATGTCTGTACTCTTGCATGTGAACTGGCCTCTGGCCTTGCTCTTGTGCTCGGACTGTGTGGTGACTTTGTGATCCACCCTGAGCTTGCTTTGCTTTACTTGACTGGTCTTGTGACCCCTTGTTCTCCCCCACTTTGCCTATGGGGGTGTGTCAGATTATTATAGCTGATGCATGTTTGTAGGCTATAGTGGGGTAGCACATATGGGGTACAGTTTGCTAGGGTTGTATTTGTACCCAACTCTGACTTAGTGAATTCATTCCTGTTCAGTTAGTTTCACATGTTATACCTGAGCGTGCGTATACGCAATCATGACAATCATCCGTCACTGTCCTTTTCATACCCCGTTGTGCCTCATTCGATGCTGAGCGGGTGGACTGGGTTGCACCGCTGGGTACAGGTTTGGCTCGAGCCGGGGGGGCATTACTCGAGAATACATAACCGTCAGGAACATCCCTAGAGTGACCCCCCCTCCCCCTCAAGGCAGAGTTGTTTTCATATGAAGGCTTCGCAACACCCGCGCCACTGGCATGTTCCCGGCTCAGCTTCAAAGTCGAGGCTGGCTTGGGTTCGGCTTCCACCTTAACATGTGCTGTTTAGTTATGTCGCTCTATGGCGGCGTCGGCGGAAGAGACAGAACCTCCCTTGCCTGTCAACCCCGGTTCTTGTCGCCATGCCGCGGCTTTCCCTCCATTTGCTTTCCGGTCTACCAGCGCCACCCCCGGCTTTCCCTCCTCTGTCATACCGTCTTCTGCCAATCCTTCCGCATTCCCCTCCTCTGTTTCTGCGTCTTCCTGCGCCACAAATGGCTTTCCCTCCTCTGTCTCTGCGTCTTCTGGCGCCATCTCCGCATTTTCGTCCTTGGTATCTGCGTCTTCTGGTGCCACCGCCACAATTCCGTGCTCGGTCTCTGCGTCTTGTTTCCCGCCTTCCGCATTTCGGTTCTCGGTCTCTGCCTCACGTTTAGCGACCTCCGCATTTCCGTCTTCGGTCTCTGCGTCTTCTGGCGCCACACCCGCATTTCTGTTAACGGTGTGTGCGTCTTCCCACGCCCCCTCCTCATTACCATCCTCTGTCTCTGCGTCTTCCCACGCCCCCTCCTCATTACCATTCTCTGTCTTTGCGTCCTCTGGCGCCACATCGGCCGTGTCATCATTTGTCTCCGCGTCTATTCTATCCACACCCGCTCTTCCAAACTCAACATCCGCGTCCTTCATCGCGACCTCCGGTATGGCGTCCTGCGTCTCCTCGTCATCAGTCGCCTCTGTCTCTGCATCCAGAAACCCCCAGTCTCCTGCCTTTGTTTCGGCGTCCTTAGCCTCAGTCGGTCCGTATGGTGCAAGTCCCAAGTTACGACATGGCGCTTCAACATCTCCGTCAGACATTCCCTCACCTAAGCCAGGGCCTGACCCCGGCTTGCCCAAGTCACGAGGTGCGTGAGGGTTGAACTCGGGTAGCATCCACGTGCCGGAGACCCTCATAGACCAGGAGCCGTATTGTTCCTCCGTGTCGACTAATGGCTCCTCCCCTAGTAGTTGCTGTCGTAGCGACGCTCGCCTGCCGCGCAAGTTCTTCCAAGAAGCCATCTCACGGCGCTACCAAGTTAGGTGAGAGCACGACTGGCAAAAACGAAACCCCAGAGGTACAAGTTTAGGCTGGTTGATGTCCCCCTGAGGTCCAATCTCGTTCGCGCTATAGGCCACTTCTACTAGTTGCGATTAACGAATTTCTTATGTGTGCGTCACTAAACATGATAATCTCGTGTCCGGTTATTGTACTAGCTGATGTGTAATACCCCAATCGCGCACAAGGAATGATTACACTGGGTTACATGATCCCCTACTTGGCAGCAATGCTAGTAGCTGATGCAGGTTTCAAGATTTTTCGTAACTGTTTGATTTCCAATTAGTACCCTACACAAACAACTAGTCATCTAGTAAGCAGGACCATGTTCACAATATTACAAGCAACATTACTTGTTGCTATAGGCCACACTCCATGAAATGAAGTCCTTAAGATACTCAGCACGCCATTGGACGCTTGATCCATGTGCCACAATGGTCTTCACGTCTTCAAATCTGGTTTTAACGAGCGCCTGCATAAACTTCATAATGTATATGCCACAGTCGTCAGAGTTTTGCTGACGTGGCACCTGCATGTTTAGCGATCAGCATGCCAACAGTGTGCGTCAGTGTGTTGCTATAAGTGGGAGTGCACAAGACCCGTGCACATTTACCTCAATTGGCGCGTAGCGTATCCCGCTCTCCCACACCTCAGCCTCTAACTCCGTAACGATCGGATTCAGGATCATCAGTTGTTCTCGCAGGAAGCTGATAGATGCAACACAGTACAATGGTCTGTCTGTTATGAGTTAACATCATTCTGCCCGCACTAACACGTCCCGTACTAGCAGTACTACATTCCTTTTGATGGGTGCGTCGAAAAATAAGTGCTGGGAGAGAGAGTCTGCGTGGAGGATCCGTGGTGGTAGGGGGATGATATCCTCGTCCACAGGCGGGTTGTTGTCCAGCAAGACAAGGCTCCAATGATTGCTGTCACGGATGTGATAGGATGTAATGCCAGTCCAAAGCAAACACTCGGGCGATTGTAAGAATGAGCCATCATTACAGGTTGCTCAGTACGATTGCAATGGATCTTACTCTAGGTTTATTGGGATGAATACCCATTTGAAAGTTAGGACGTTCTCCCCGAATGTATAGTTGGTACATGGAGGCGATCGTGAGGGTCGTTGCATTAGGTCGTACAGATATGTGCTGCAGTACAGCCATTCACGACGGGATAAGTCGTGTTCGAACTGTAAAACTCTGCAGACAGGTGCAGGAAAGGTGATGAATCAGAGATTACAAGCACTTAGAACGGAAGAATTGGCATCTTCATTCGAAGATGGACTTTGCACGAATAGTACTCACATGCCCCACCACTCGATGATGTCACCGCTGACCCACTTGCCTGGCTGCAGGAAATCTGCATTGCGAGGGGAGATCGTCAAATAGCCGCCTCCTAACGGATATGGCATTACATACTGCTCAAATGGTTCAGCGACCTTCTTGTTACGCTTCCTAGCCATCGGGTAAATCAATGGAGGCTTTCTGGGGAGGTACTGGTTCGGTGGCCGGGTAAGTGACGGCGTAACCCTAAGTCTATGCTAAGTCATGTTGTTTATCGGATGCCGAGCAGCGAAACCCTTGGGATGTGTAGCGGCGGGAGACAGGTTAGGGACAGTTTGGGGACATGGACTGAATGTTGTCTCTCGATTACGTTGGGTTACCCTATTTTGGAATGTGCAATTGCCCAGTGGTCCCACGGTGTATGAAACGGTTTGCTATGCTCCAAAGGGTCAGTGAGCTGGATGATAGCGGTTGGTGTGGGTAACATAAGCACCAGAGGCCTGATGTGGATGCGGTTTGGGGCTATCGAGAAACGACAGGCTGTCACAGGGACATACAGAAAATTACAATGGTGGTTTCGGTTTGCTAGAAGCAGTGACGAGGACCACTCGGTAGATCCACGTGGCACATTTCTGCTGGTGAGATGATCGACTTGCACGAGGTGATGTGGCGAAACCACGGCGCATTTTGCACCTGTAATGTCGGGTGAAGGACGAGACTGCATGGAGCGCCCATGAAACTGCCCTGTGTGAAAATCCACGGCTTAGAGTGGTCCCCGGGGAGTGACATCGACGAGGAATAAGCTCCAACGGGGTCGATCCGTGAGCTCCTCTGCTATTTGACGATAACATTGTTTGGACGTTTTTGTGAGAGGACGTCCCCGTTATAATATTTTCTCACTATTATATTTTTCCGTTATCCCATTCTCCCTTTTCTCCTCTTTATTTTGGTCTTTATCTCATCTCAATCGGCCTACTATTCTATTTTCTAGAGCCTTCTATTTATTTCTCATATTTCCTACTTTTCCCACCGACATACCTATTATACGGCACCGACAGCGCCGCCAGTGGTGTATACGGTGTAATCTGGGCGTAATCCCAAGTGCCAATAGACTTGCGTGCTTATGCGCACTTGTGATTGTAGTATCCGGAAGGGTGTGTTCCCGAAGGTTCGTTTTATCTCGTTTATCCTTGTACTTTCCGAGTATAAATAGGCCTTGTATTCAGTTTTAGTGAGAAGTTTCGATTGAGAATTCGATCCTGTGACACTTGGTAATCGGAGCCGTTCTCACTCGACAACTCTCGGCTAAGCAGCGGTCGCGGAAAAAATCGCCTCGAAAAACCGCCGGGGGCGACCAATTCGACGCCGATTTCTGGTAAGTACCAGTTCCGCGCTTTTCTAATTAACCCCCTCGCGTGGTTTTTGAACAGGATGGGTTCGCCGACGACCAACGACGTTACGCAGCAGCTCTTCGCGCAAATCGCCAAGATGGAAGCGGAGATGCGAGCGACGACTGAACAGTCGCGATTGGAGAACGAGTAGATGCGAAACGAACTGCAGCGCGTTACGCGGCTCCTCTCGACCATGAACATTCCTGCTTCGACGACTTCGCATCAGTCGCAGCGTCAGTTCGAGGTTCCGAAACTTCGCTCGCCGGAATCGTTCGACCCTAGCGATCGAAAATCCGACGTCAGGCGGTGGCTCGCGACGATGGAAATTTATTTCGCGGCAATCGGATGGACGACGACGGAGTACGACGGCGAGAAAATTCGTCTCGCGACAACGTTGATGCGCGGTCCAGCTCTCGAGTGGCTCGGAAGCAACAGTAGCATTTTCCAGGGCGAAGCCACGTGGCAGCAGTTCCGGGCAGACCTTCTCAAACATTTTGAGCCGATTAATTCCACTTATATTGCGCGCGAAAAATTACATCACCATAGGCAATACGGGAGTGTCGCGCAATACACGCAGCAGATGGAGGAATTTTATAATCGCATTCCCGACATTACCGAGGGCGAAAAAATTCAGTCCTACATCGCGGGGCTGAAAACTGACATTCGGCGCTAGGTTGCAGCAGCGAATTGCAGCAGCTACAGCGAAATCGTATCGGCCGCGGAGCGTTTTGACTTGGTCAACTCCGGGACACGACGACCCCACGTCGTCGGATCACGACAAGGGGATCGCTCGGCTTCAACCACGTTCGCCGACCCCATGGAAGTCGACAAATTCGACGCGAGTTCACCTCCTGCAAAAAACAAAACACTTTGCGAATTTTGCGGCGGAAACGGACATCGCATTGTCGACTGTTTTCACATGAAATCAGCACGTGCGGCATTCCGAGCTCGTGGGAGTGGCAAAACTAAAGACAAAAAGTCAAAAAACGGATCTCGCCAGTGATTGCGGATCGTGCTGGCGAGAAAAAACAGACCCGAAAGCGTCAGCGCAATCTGGACCGAATCGAAATTGAAGGACAGCATTGGGCGCGAGATTTGGAGAATCAAGGGCGAAATCCCAAGCCCCTTGACCGAAATTTGTCAGAGGAATTCGCCGAGGAAAAGAAAACCTCCGCGAAAACAGACTCGACCAAGACGGGAACTCTCCAATTTGACCCCGGAAAAAAACAGAATTCGTTAAAGTTATCTTTCAAAGATGCTTTAATGAAGACTGGCGATTTTCACGGGTCCGGAGCCATAAACAAATTCCGGGAAGAGCTCCAAAGGAAGCAAACAATTAAAGAAGTGGTACCGGTGCCTACGGAGCTGGGGAAAAAATTAAGGAGAGTGGAAAGGAGTAGACCTTTTCACGGCGTCAACGTCCTCTCCCGGAACCAGCCCAAGACGACTCTCCACTCCCCAGGGAAGAAGTCTATGGAGCTGAAGCAGCTGAAGAGGCAGCTGGGAGTTCAAAAGAAGCTGCAGAAACTCCGAAAACCCCTCCAGGATGCATCCAGTGGATCGCAGGCGTCGACCGGATCCACCCCCTCAGAGTCAACTTGTACGGTTACTACCTCTACTCCTGGCGTTGGAGAAGAGCCTTTCTCCATGCAGCCCAGGCCAGCTAGTTGTCCAGAAGAAAGCAGTGGAACCACGCTGTGTACTGAATATTGGGATGTACCCTATGATCCTATTAATGAGACTATTTTTGGGTACTCCGAGCAACGCTCACCACTCCTGCTCGAGGTGATCTGCAACGGACAGCGCCTCCAAGCACTCGTGGACAGCGGGGCGTCGCACAGCGTCTATGACAAAAAGGCAATCGATCGACTCGGAAGTGACATCAAGTCCTCAAGCTTCTCTGCAACGATGGTGGATGGCAGTAAGCTACCTATCTACGGGGAAACACGGTTGCTACTCCAGATTGGACCCCTTCGATGGAAGCCTGCTCTCCCCGTCACAAATATCAAAGGACTCGACATAATCTTCGGGAGAGACTTTCTTAAAAAGTTCAACCCCGAGATCAACTGGGTTAACCAGACGGCCAACATCAACAACAACGGGAGGAAAATCAGCCTTCCCAAATGGGACGACACGGGAAATATTCCAGTCGAGACACTCGCACGCTTTGAAAAGGACGTCAAACGGACCACGGCGGGATTCATGGCGATAGTCAACGAGGCAGACAACGGAGAGAAGCAGACCCAGGAACTTCCTCCAGCAGTCAAGAAAATTCTTGAAGAGTTCCAGGACGTTCTCCCCGACGATTTACCTGATCAACTACCGCCATACCGGACACATCAACACGAGATCGTAGAAGAGCCGGGGTCCAAGCCAACATTTCGAGCACCATACCGGCTGAGCCCGACAGAGCTTGCCGATATGAAAAAACAAATAGAGTATCTCCTGGAGAAAGGGCTGATTCGACCTTCGACTTCGCCGTACGGAGCTCCAGTTCTCTTCACTCCGAAGCCAGACGGAAGTCTGCGAATGTGCATCGACTACCGAGTCTTGAACAAGCAGACTGTAAAAAATAAATACCCGATACCACGGATCGACGACTTACTCGATCAACTTCGCGGTGCTACGGTATTCTCCAAGCTCGACCTCAGATCGGGATACTGGCAAATTCGTATGGCGGACAACTCTATCCAAAAAACCGCTTTTCGAACTCGGTACGGGTCATACGAGTATCTCGTGATGCCATTCGGACTCACTAACGCACCAGCCACATTTCAGGCAGAAATGAACCACATCCTTCGGCCCCTTCTGGACGAGTGCGTGGTGGTATATTTGGACGACATCTTGATCTACTCGAAAGATATGAAGCAGCACGTTGAGCATCTACGACGGGTGTTTGAAATTCTTCGACGAGAACGCTTCTACGTGAAACTATCCAAGAGCGAGTTTGCGTTGAAAAAAGTCCAGTTCCTTGGACATATGGTGAGCGCTCAAGGAGTTCACGTGGATCCTAAGAAGATCGAAGCAGTGCGAACGTGAAAGACCCCTGAGAACGTGAAGGAGTTACAACAGTTCCTTGGATTCGCCAACTACTACAACCGGTTCGTACCGAACTACGCCAAGATTGCCGCACCATTAACAAACCTGTTGAAGAAGAATACACCATATCAATGGGAGGCGAAGCACTAGGAAGCCGTGGAACAACTTAAAACCGCACTCACGTCCGCACCTGTTCTTATCCTGCCAGACACTGAACTTGACTATGTCATCGAGGCCGATGCTAGCGATCAAGCAGTGGGCGCAATACTCATGCAGGATCAAGGGAAGGGACTACAACCCATTGCATACCTCAGTAAAAAACTTCACGGGGCAGAACTCAATTACCCCATCCATGACAAAGAGGCCCTCGCCATCGTCAACGCATTTAAGGCATGGAGGTGTTATCTCGAAGGAAGAAAAACGACTGTCTACACCGACCACTGCAGCCTCAAGTACCTGAAGACCCAACCAACACTCTCCAGGCGGCAGGTCCGGTGGATTGACTTTCTTGAAACCCACTTCCATTACAATATCGTGTATAAGCCGGGGCACAAGAACAAGGCAGACACACTGAGTCGCCCTGCACACGTTGCCGCCTTACAAATCGATGGCATGAACCCACTTCTGAAGGGACTCTTCACGCATGGATACACCATCGACCCCGAAGTCTCTGTAGCAGAAAAGCGCCATCTTCTACATTGGGATCAAGACATCGCATACCGCAAGGGCTCCACAAAAATATGGGTACCTAATTACCCTCCCTTACGCCAGTTACTGCTCGAAGAATATCATGATCTCTACGCAGGCCACTTCGGTAGTAACAAGACGCTTGCCGGTATTGCGAAGCATTATTATTGGCCCCACATGGCGGATGACGTACAAAAATTCGTCACCTCGTGCGACACATGCCAACGGATGAAGAGCAGCAAACAGAAGAAAGCAGGATTACTACACCCTCTTCCAGTCTATGAACAGCCTTGGCAAGTGGTTAGCCTCGACTTCATCACCGGGTTACCACCTACCAAAGCTGGTTACGACGCCATTCTAGTCGTCATCGACAAATTCTCCAAAATGGGACACTTCATTCCGACACACACAACGGCTCGCGTCGAGGAGACCGCGCAAATATTCTTCCGCTTGTGGAAAATAGAACGAGAATGAATGCACGATGAAAGAGTTGGGTACAAATAGAAAAACCCTAATTGGGTTGTACCCCCTATGAGATACCCCACTGTAGCCTACACAACAGCATAAGCTAAATATATGTTCTGACACACCCCCATAGGCAAAGTGGGGGAGAACAAGGGGTCACAAGACCAGTCAAGCAAAGCAAAGCAAAGCTCAGGGTGGATCACAAAGTCACCACACAGTCCGAGCACAAGAGCAAGGCCACAAGGCCAGTTCACATGCAGTAGTACACACATATATATATAAAGCTAGACAAGCAAGAGCAGGTATATATATGCGACAGTACAAGTAAAGTCAAGAGGAGAGCAAGTGAGGCAAGACAGGCACAAGACCCAACTGGGTGCAGAAGCGCTGATGGTCACAAGGCGCGAGTGCCTTGGTGAACACATCAGCAGTGTTGGCCTCAGAGGCCACGTACGCAAGCTGCAACTGTCCACGCTGCTGTAGCTCACGAGCAAGGAAGTAGCGAAGAGCAATGTGCTTCGTTCTGTGCTCCAGACGCTGCTCTCGACACAAGGCAAGCATGGCCTTGTTGTCTACGTACAGCACTGGAGGAGAACGAGGCGGCTCTCCAAGGTCAGTCAGTAGGTAGGTGAGCCAGCGAAGCTCCTGTGTAGCCATGGCCCCTGCGTAGATCTCAGCCTCACAACTCGAGCTGAGAACCGAAGACGAACGAGTAGCCCGCCACAAGACAGAGCCGGAGCCAAGGCTGAAGGTGTAACCCTGTGACGACCGCCGCGTAGCCTGGTCGTCAGCCCAAGAAGCGTCTGCGTGACCTGTAAGTACCACTGGACTCCGCCCTCCAAGCACTAGCCCCATGCCCGACATACTGCACAGGTAGCGCAATACCCTCTTCGCTGCAGCCATGTGCTCTGGACGGTGTCTCCCAGGAGCAACATAGCGTGCAAGAATGCTAAGAGGGTATGCAAGGTCAGGTCGTGTGCAGGTCATCACGTACATGAGGCAGCCAACAAGCTCTGGGTACGGGCCACTCGACTCTACGGACTCATCCAAAGGCAGAGCTGAGAGCGAGTGACGAGTAGACAGAGGAGTGGCCTGAGGCGAGGAGTACGTGAAGCCGAAGCGCTGAAGGACCTGCTGCACCATGTGTGACTGAGTCAAGGTAATGGTGCGGCGTGCTATGTCCCGAGTGATCTTCAAGCCAAGGTAGCTGCGCAGTTCACCCAGGTCTGTGCACGTGTGTCTCTTCAGCAGCTCGGACTTCACGTAGGCGAGTCCAGCAGTGTCCGTTGTGGCAAAGACCAAGTCGTCGACGTACACGAGGATGTAGAACGGCGGCAGAGAAGTGTCGGTGCGCAGAAACAGCGACGGGTCAGCAGTAGAGGGAGCAAAACCAAGGGCCGCAAGCGTAGTCCTCAGTGTGTCGTGCCACTCACGTGGTGCCTGGCGGAGACCGTAGACTGGCCGTCGGAGGCTCCACTGGGTGCGAGGAGGGAAAGTCCCAGTGAAGCCAGGTGGACGGCGCAGCCAGATCTCCTCGTGCAGGCTCCCCTGCAAGAACGCAGTACTGAAGTCGAGAGAGTGAAGCTCGTAGTCGCGCTGAGCGGCTATGTGCAGCAGCACCCAAAGAGTGGTCATCTTCGGGGTGGGAGAGAAGGTCTGAAAGTAGTCAACTCCCTACCGTTGACTGAAGCCACGAGCGACGTACCGCGCCTTGAAGACAGGTGGAGAGCCCGGCGGCCGCTTCACCCTGAAGATCCACATGCCACTGACGATGTTCGCCCCAGGAGGGGGAACCGCGTCAACGTAGGTGCCTGTGGACTTCCAGGAAGCCATCTCTGCATCCATAGCTGCCTGGCACTGAGAGGAGTAGGGACCCTCTACGGCCTCCGCGTAAGAGCGCGGAGTCGGGATGTCTAGTGCATCCGGGTCTCCCTCAGGAGCAAGCAGTACAGACGCGAGATGAGGTGAAGCAGCAGCCAGACACTGGAACTCCTCCTGCCTGTCCTCTAGGACGTCCGTGCCAAGAGCACACTCACCCCCAACGGACGGAGGACAGACAGACGCAGACTCAGCAACAAGACTAGCAGCGTAGTCTAGACGACAGCGAGCAGCAAAGTCGACGAGCTCAGCGACAATAGCAGACGCAGCAGCGGACTCAAAAGAGGGGTCAGTGACGATAGTAGCAAGCAGACGCGTGACAGTAGGACTGGCAGCACGAAGGGAGTCCGACTCTGGGTCGGTAAGCACAGGAAGGGAGGACTCAGGAGGAGAAGGCAAAAAGGCACGCAGAGGAGCAGTGGACGGACGCAGAGACATCCGGTGCGTGCCAGGGACAGGAGGAGGACGCGGACGCGAACCACGACCACTAGCGCGGGTAGCACGAACAGGCGACACGGGACGACACGCAGGCTCACGACGCTCAGTAAGACCTCCAGTAGGACTAGTGTAAGGAGAGGAAGCAGGCAGTGGGGTGGTAGGCTCCAACTGTGACTGCGACTGGACAGGCTGTGGACACTCTAGCGGAGGAGAAAGACCAAGAACCTGCTGCAGAAGCGGAAAGAAGTACGGCCGAGGCCGCGCGGCAGCTCCAGACTCAGCAGGGACAGCACCAGCACCCTCAGCGGCAGCACCAGCGCCACCAACACCTCCAGCGGCAGTACCTCCAGCAGCACCAGCAGCAGAACCAATGCAAGGACAGACAGCAGCAGACTCAGCACCACCGCCCTCAGCAGCCCCAGCTCCAGTAGGACCCGCAGGCGTAGCACCTCCGGGACCGGCGGCACCAGCACCCTCGACGGTCGGAGAAGCTCCAGCTCCAGCAGTACGCCTCCAGCGGCGAGCAAACCACTCGCGCAGCTCCTGTGGAGAGAGGGGCTCCCGCCGAGACACAGCACCAGGAGAAACCCCAGGCTCAGCGGCTCCAGACGTAGCACCCCCAGGCTCAGCAGCTCCAGACTCAGTACCCCCAGGCTCAGCAGCTCCAGACTCAGCACCCCCAGGCTCAGCAGCTCCAGACTCAGCACCCCCAGGCTCAGCAGCTTCAGCTCCAGTAGGACCCGCAGGCCCAGCAGCTCCGGGACCGGCAGCACCAGCACCCTCAGCAGTCGAAGGAGCTCCAGCTCCAGCAGCACGCCTCCTGCGGCGAGCAAACCACTCGCGCAGCTCCTGTGGAGAGAGCGGCTCCCGCCGAGACGGAGCAACCGGAGAGCCCCCAGGTCCAGCAGTCGCAGGCTCCGCACCTCCAGGCTCAGCACCCCCAGGCTCAGCAGCTCTTGACGTAGCACCCCCCGGCTCAGTACCCCCAGCAGCAGCACCCCCGAGCTCAGCACCCCCCGGCCTCGCACCCCCAGGCTCAGCACCCCCAGCAGCAGCACCCCCAAGCTCAGCACCCGCAGGCGTAGCACCCCCAGACTCTGCACCCGCAACAGGACCAGACTCAGCAGCAACCTCGACTGGCTCGACTGTGTCTACTTGGGACACACCTGAAGGGGCAGGAACCTGAGGGGGGAGGGGGTCTACCGGGGGGGGAACTGGCACCAGGAAGTCGGGTGGGGGGGGGAGGGAAGGAGTACGGTAGGGGAAGAGGCGCTAGAAGGGGACTGACTCGTCGAACGTGACGTCCTGGGAGGACAGAACACGACGAGAGGAGGGGTGGTAGAACTGCCACCCTGGAGCGTCAGGGGGGAAGCCAAGGAAGACACAAGGAGCAGCACGGGGGGACAGCTTGTCCGCAGACAAGTCGCGGACAAACGCCCGAGATCCCCAGACACGGAACGCAGACGCATCGCCGACCTTCCCCGTCCACAGTAACACTGGGGACATCGCGGGCCGAGAGACCCTGGGGTGAAGGTTGAGCTGATGCGCCGCGTACCGAACCGCAAACGGCCACAGAAAATGGGGGGCAGCCGCATGCATCATGGACGTACGAGCGACATCCATGACCATGCCAATGCGGCGCTCAGCAATCCCATTTTGCTGTGGAGAGTCCGGAAGCGTAAAGGTCTGGCGGATCCCCTGTGCACGACAGTAGTCTCGCAGAAGGCGAGAGGAGAACTCCCCACCTCGGTCAGAGTGCAGACGCAGAACAGGAAAGTCCGAGCCGAAGCTCCTCCTGAGCTGGAGACGAGCCTCGCGGATCCAGTCGATCAGCACCTCAGTGACAGCACCCTTGCTGCGCAAGGGGAAGACCGTGGTGTAACGCGAGTAGTCGTCAACCACCAACAAGAAGTAGCGCTCGTGACCCTGCCCACGGACGGGGGCCGGGCCCCACACGTCCATGTGAAGTGTCTGCAGAGGTGCCTCTGTCGGGGGAAACTGGGAGGAGTGAGGAGCAGCCTTGAGGCGCCCCTCAACACAGGGGACACAGGAAGGTCCTGGTCCCAAAGGAAGGGGAGGGAGAGACTGGGGAAGACCAGAGACAAGGACACGGGAAGCTATGCCCCGAAGGCGGGGCAAGGAGGGGTGGCCAAGACGGTGGTGCCACAGGAGAGTGTCGTGAGACAGGAGGCGACACGAACAGGGGGCAGACTCAGGACCAGACCTGGACGTAGCAGCAAACACCTGACCTGACGCTGCTACCTGACCGGACGCAGGGACAGGAGGAGACTCAGTGGTCAGGGTGTAGAGGCTCGACCCTGGTCGACGCGAGAACGTGGCCAGGTGCCAGCCTGTGCGTGCGTCCGCGCAGTGGGTCACCCGCTGACTCGCAGGAGTGAACTGGTGAACCCCCGCATCCTGCAGGTCTGCATCACTCACCAAGTTCGTCGAGAACGAGGGGAGGTACACGCCAGACAGGGTGCCCGAGGGGGCAGCCGGACACGGGAGGACAGTGGAGAAGTGAGCGAGGACAGGACCCCCAGAGGGGTCAGCCAGGGAGACTGCAACCGGCCGACCAAGCGGCGTGAGTGTGGTGCGGTCCCGAAAGAAGGAGCGAGAAGCCCCAGAGTCAAGTGTAAAGGTGAGGGAGGCCGAAGCCAACGCGGTACCTGAGAGCGCAGCCTCACCCGCACCTGAGGAAGCAGACTCACTAGCACCTAGAGCAGCAGCCGCACCTGTACCTGGAGCAGGAGACTCACTAGCACCCAGAGCAGCAGCAGCCTCACCAGTAGCTAGAGCAGCAGGTCCTATACCCGGGTCAGGCGGGACGCACAGGTGACCGGCACGGTCAGCACTAGTAGGCAATGCATACATGGCAGTGAGAATAGCATCATAGTCAAGAGCAAATATATCTACCCTCTGCCTAAGCAACTCCACCCAGTCGGGGAGCTCAGCCTCGTCGCCAAACACGGTACGCCAGGCGTCGCTCAGACGGGCGAAGCAGCGGGACTGTGTATGACTAGGTGTCCCACAAGGCTGACCAGTCCGAGCACCAGTGAGAATCACGTAAGAGCAGCGAACAGAACTGAGAGACCCTCCACTCTGAGCGTACCACTCACGAAGCTGCTGAGGCGTGAGAGACGCGCGGGGGGGTCGCGGGAGCTGCATCTGGCCGCCACCAGTAGTAGAAGCAGCAGGAGTGGTAGCAGTAGTAGCGCCACCACCCCTACAGCCCCAACCAGCGTACCACTCACGCAGCTGCTGGGGCGTGAGGGACTCACGCAGACGTCGATGGGGCTGCATCTAGCTCCACCAGTAGAGGCAGGAGCAGGAGTAGCAGCAGTAAGGCAGGCAGCTAGGCAAGCCAAAAAGGGAGGCAGGCAGGCAAGCAGGCGACGCGCAGCGTGCTAGCAGGGCAGGGGCTCACCAGTGGTGGGTAGAGTAGGCTCGGCGACTCAGCGGCTCGGCAGCACGGCGGCTCTGCGGCTCGGGCGACTCGGGCGGCTCGGCGGCAGGGCGGCTCGGCAGCAACTGCAGCTTGGCAGCTCGGCGACCCGGCGGCGCGGTTGCTGGGAGGCTTGGGTGTAGAGCGGCTCGGCTGCAGGGCGGCGCGGCTGCTTGGAGGCACGAGACGAAGGAGGAGGAGAAGCAGGGGAGACCACACACCTGCCACCCCTCAGCTGGCCTCTCAGGTCGCCTCGACAGGCGACCGGAAAAGGGGGGGGGGGGGGGGGGGAGGCGGCTCGGGCGGCTCAGGCTCTCAGCGGCACAGGCGGCTCGGGCGGCTCGGCTCCTCAGCTGCGCAGACGGCTCGGGCGGCTCGGGCTGCACGGCGGCTAACAGGCGGCGTGGGGGGCCGGGACGGCGGCGTGCAGCAGGGACGGGCGGCGCACGGGCGGTGTGAGGCCAGGACGGGTGAGGGGCCAGGACGGGTGGCATCCTGGCGCCGAGGGGCCGAGACAGGAGAGCGCGGCCGGGGCGGGCGGCACAGGGCGGCCTGGGGCCGGGTCTGGCGGCGCGCGGGCGGTGAGGGGCCGGGACGGGCGCGCGCGGGTGGCTAGGGGCCGGGACGGGCGGCGCGCGGGCGGCTAGGGGCCTGAACGGGCGGCGCGCGAGCGGCTAGGGGCCGGGACGAGCGGCGCGCGGGCGGCTAGGAGCCTGAACGGGCGGCGTGCGAGCGGCTAGGGGCCGGGACGGGCGGCGCGCGGGCGGCTAGGGGCCTGAACGGGCGGCGCGCGAGCGGCTAGGGGCCGGGACGGGCGGTGCGCGGGCGGCTAGGGGCCTGAACGGGCGGCGCGCGAGCGGCTAGGGGGCGGGACGGGCGGCGCGCGGGCGGCTAGGGGCCTGAACGGGCGGCGCGCGAGCGGCTAGGGGCCGGGACGGGCGGCGCGCGGGCGGCTAGGGGCCTGAACGGGCGGCGCGCGGGCGGCTAGGGGCCTGAACGGGCGGCGCGCGAGCGGCTAGGGGCCGGGACGGGCGGCGCGCGGGCGGCTCAAGGCAGGCCGAAAGAGTGAGAGCAAGGGCCCGGAGCGCGCTCCGGGCAGAAAAAAAAGTTTAAAAGTGGTGGGCCCTAAGCACAGTTCCCACGGGGGAACCTGCTCGATACCATGTGGAAAATAGAACGAGAATGAATGCACTATGAAAGAGTTGGGTACAAATCGCAAAACCCTAATTGGGTTGTACCCCCTATGAGATACCCCACTGTAGCCTACACAACAGCATAAGCTACATATATGTTCTGACACCGCTACGTCATCTCACAACATGGCATTCCAACCACGCTGATCTCCGACAGAGACCCGAAATTCACGAGTAAATTCTGGAAGGAGCTCATGTCGCTCATGGGGACCAAACTCGCCATGTCATCAGCCTATCATCCCCAAACGGATGGTCAGACAGAGCGCCTCAACCAGATTGTCGAACAGCTTCTGCGAGCAGCGTGTAAGGACGATATCTCTAAATGGGATGCACATCTGCCGGTTCTCGAGTTTGCGTACAACAACGCCACGCACGCCGCAACAGGGCAAACTCCTTTTTTCCTCTGTTACGGTCGCAACCCACTCACGCCTCAGAAACCAACAGTACCCGCCACGGTGCAACCCGCACATGACTTCATTTCCACTATGCACCAATTGTGGGAGCGCACGCATAAACGTCTTTTGACTATCCAGCAGCAACAAAAGAAGCTCGCTGATCGGAGTCGCAACGATCATTCCATCCAGATTGGCGATCAGGTGCTTCTGGATACACGCAATCTCGACATTAGCCATCTTCCGTGTAAGCTCCGACCTCGCTTCTGCGGACCTTTTCTCGTCGAGGCGCAGGTCACTCCAGTAACCTTCCGCTTGCGTTTACCAGCTACCTGGAGGATTCACAATGCCTTCCATGTTCAACTTCTCAAGCCCTATCGGGACCCAAACACGGTCTTCAAAGGTCGCCAGCCGCCGCCGCCACTACCAGTGATCGTTAATGGGGAACCCGAGTACGAAGTCGAAGCCGTTCTGGCGCACCGACAACGACGTAGCGGCACCTTGGAGTTCTTGATTCGTTGGAAAGGCTATGATCCTTCCGAGGATACCTGGGTACCTGAACACGACATGGATAACGCCCGCCGTCCTCTACAGGACTACCTTGTCAAGCAGGGTGTTACTTCTACCACCCAGCTTTGAGGGGGGGAAGTGTGAGAGGACGTCCCCGTTATAATATTTTCTCACTATTATATTTTTCCGTTATCCCATTCTCCCTTTTCTCCTCTTTATTTTGGTCTTTATCTCATCTCAATCGGCCTACTATTCTATTTTCTAGAGCCTTCTATTTATTTCTCATATTTCCTACTTTTCCCACCGACATACCTATTATACGGCACCGACAGCGTCGACAGTTGTGTATACGGTGTAATCTGGGCGTAATCCCAAGTGCCAATAGACTTGTGTGCTTATGCGCACTTGTGATTGTAGTATCGGGAAGGGTGTGTTCCCGAAGGTTCGTTTTATCTCGTTTATCCTTGTACTTTCCGAGTATAAATAGGCCTTGTATTCAGTTTTAGTGACAAGTTTCGATTGAGAATTCGATCCTGTGACAGTTTTCTTATCCCTCATGGGAATGCTACGCTCACACCAGGTCGAACCTTACCAACTTAGCGTGGCATAGGCGCTATATTTTGTTAGGGAAGAGTGAAACAGCCGCTCACCATGTGTGCCGCTGTCGCGCGTCCGGTGCGTGTTAGACGTCCTCCCCAGAGGCTTGATGATTTCGAAGGCATAAAAAGTGGAGGTAAGTCTAAGCCGTCGACTGCACAATGGGCGGCGGATGTGGAGGCGACTAGGACGTTCTTGAGACAACACCGAGTGTCCAACCCTACGCCCAAGGGTTATTTGGTAGCGGAGCAAGCCCCGGACATCGCTGGACCCGCAGACCCTCCCATTAAGCCGTACGGCTTCACCGTCGAGGAGAGGCTGGATTTGCATGCGCAGCACCGGCCTGGCCGACGCAAGCTGGTGAAAGTAGTGCAGGATCACAACGGCGGAAAGCAGGAGAAGCACGGTGCCAGTGGTGAGCATTTCTTGGACTAGGCACACTGTTTCGGGGCCTCAATTCACAATTTTTGCATTTAATAGAGTTGGGTTTACCATTCCGTGGCTCATTGTTGATATAGAGATCCACCATGCAGTGAGTGACCCAATACCCGTGGCGAGCGGCGAAACTGATCATGGCGGGCCAAGAAGCTGCGAGGGTGGGCTTGAGGCTTTTGTGAACTACAACGCAATCCTCCATACGGTGCCGTTTTCTGACTGCACCGAGGCGGAGTTGGAGGAGGGAACGAACGAATCACAAGCTACGTCAAGCAGTGGCGATAACAGTGCGGATGAAGAATGGGAGGCATCTGCCAGCGAGGTCGGAACTGACTCTGATGTACCGCGTGTGCTCACTTCCAACGCCAACCCACCAGGCACCCCTGGCACTGTTGTTAAGCAAGTTGCACCTGTAAAGCGCGGACGGCACTCAAAGAAGCCCCCCAGGGAAAAGAAGGCCCGAGAACACAAGCCAGTCGTACGACAATTCCGTGGGAGGGCGTCTAGCAAAGAGAACATGTGGCGGCAGGGAGAGAGCATCTACACACGGAAGGTACATGGGGGTGAGCAAGTGCCGAAGTTGATCCCTGTCGCAACGGGCGTGGCCTCGGCCGGGATGGCGAACAATCAGCAGCACAAAGCCCGTTATGGAGCCGATGGCACGAAACAAGCGCTGAATGGTCGGGCGAAGGGGGAAGCTGGTTCTACTATACCTCATCTTCACTGTTCGCCTCCTCCTGGGACGAGTCGCAAGCCGCCACTCATCGACCGGAGTTCACCAGAACATGGCGGTAAGGATGCTGCAGCAACCAAGTTGAAGCCGTCGACGCTTTTGACTCCAGCAGGAAGTGAGCCGGTACTCAATGCCCGGAGGCAGTGGTCGAGCAGTCCCACACAGCAATACTGCTCGGTCAAGCGTGGACCGTTGTTCTCTCCTGCGTTGGTAAACGCTGCTTCAACACCGATGTCACCGTTGGTTCATCGTTCTATGGCCAACTCAGAACGTGGAACTAGCATGGGCGCTGGCCTCCCTGGAATGGTGCCAACGCCTCTCTTCGATGGTGGCGTGGGACAGACTCACGACATGGAGGCAGAGCACGGTGAATCGTCCCCCGAGGAGGGTGTTGGGGATGCCGGAGGAGACGACCCAGAACTCATAGAGCTGACGAGGCTGCTCAATAGCGTTCGCCAGCGACGTGGCCGTGACATTTCGGGTATCCTTGCTTCCACTGGTTGTCGTGGCACTCCACTGCTAGGTGCTGATGAGTTAGAGGCGTTGGCGAGTATTGACAGTTCTGTCCGCAGGCACGAAGAATGTGGAAAGGGCCCCATCACTGGGTTAAATAGGGGTGACACGGAGGCAGCCGCGAGTAACATACCTCGAGCTGCCCCTATCGCTACTAACGAGAACCCTCATGCTTTCACTAATGACCATCCTGATCCATCACCACAGCCTACCTCACAGCCCGCAACCCCACCCCAAGCTGTCGGCCACGCTACGGCTGTTGCACATTGCGGGCGAGTGAACAGAGGGCTTTACACCAACAGACTCAAGAAGGAGCGTGACCACCTCAACAACACCAACGGAGGTGCACCCGGCCCTGTTCCTGCGGCACAACCTACACGGGTAGGAGTGCATGACCAGCGGAAGGACACGTACCGGACAAGAGGAGCAGCGTACCGCGGGCATGGCGCAGGGGCTGCCGAGGGCTTCCAAGCTCGTGGTGTGAAGCGGGAAAGGAACGTCCCGCATATGACTCTCATCATTGACTATGATCCGGAGAGGAGCGGGGAGGGCTTGATACGTGGCATGCCGTCTGCAGATGAGATCATGGTGAGTATGCGGACGGAGTACCGAAGTAAGTCTGAACCTACGAGTACGAATAGCACTAATCCTGGATTCAGAGTTTTTCTTTTGAGCCGTTTGCACCTGCATGCCATGGAAGCAATCTTTGGTTAATCTGAAAGCCAATGTCCCATGGAGCATCAGATGACTTACCTAATGCAGTGAGCATCTTTTGACCATGACCTTATCCCGTCACCAGGTGCACGCAAAGATGGCAATGGATCTCTTGCTACGCAACTGTGCGGCGCGAGGTGTGACCCTTTTCCCTTCGAACACAGTGAGGAACGAGGCGCTACGTATCATCCTTCGTGCCACGCATGACGTGAGCTACGTCCAGGTCTGTTACGCCATGTCCAAGACGGAGTACAGTACGAAGGTCAACAAAGTGTGGACGAAGTTCAGGAACGACTCGTCCTCATTGGCACGCTACACGATTGTCTGCGGGCTGGGGATAGACGTCGAGGGAGAGGGGATATACAAGTACGAGCTCGACACAACCAGGAAGGCAGAGTGGTGGGAGACTCTCGGCCCACGTACGTATTGGTCCAATGCCATTATCATTCTCTACGCATGAACTTGCCTCAAACCCATTTCCGTACACATCAAACTCTGATCCCATCTATCCCCTTCACTGTGTGGCAGAGGAGCACCTTGGGCACAAGGTCTCTTCGTGGAGCCATGAGAAGGGCGACAAGAGGCCCTTCACCAGCGCCCTGTTCTTTGCAGCGTGCAAGGCGGCATACCCTGAGTGGGTCACTGCTGACGGGATCCTTGTCCTCGTCCCCTATCACATAGCGTGGGTCCTGTTTTCTGTGAGTGCTCCGCACCAGTAGCCATGCTGGTGTCCGTAAGAAAGTTTATGTTGGCCGGCTCCTTCATACCCTATTCCATCTAAACCCACGGTTTGTTGTTTGTGACAGTTCGACTATGCCATGACCAACATGAGGAGCAAGTCAATGACCCTCTCACAAAGCCCCCTGACCAACGAGCGCGAGATGGTGGAGGTGCTGGCAGAGGTCGTAGCAGCCATCAAGATGTGGCTGGCCGTGGCGAAGGGGCGCCTGTACGTCCCTGAGATGGGGGCTTTCAAGAGGGGTGAAGCTGGGCTGTTTATCAACGAGAGTGGGTTCAATGAGTATCTGCCGGAGGAGTATCAGGTGCGACCAGCGTCGCACGTGGGTGACGAGGGTCCGTGGATGGAGTGATTCAAGTTGGGTGGTCATGCGGGATGGGACAGTGGCGGGGATCTCTGATGGAGAATTCCGGGGTTTTAATTTTGTTGTTTGCAAATTTTTTTTTTTTACAACGGTGGATAGCTCAGAAGACCTATAGGACTGATTGAGTAGAATGTTTTGTTAGGGTGGCAGAGGATGCTGTGGTTGTTATATGTGTATAAATGTTGTAGAGAACAATATTATTATAAGACATTCTATGCTTTATCGAGTATATCACAGTAGAGTACAAATCTGCTAGTAGGACAGGATGATGGCCATTGCTATTTTCATAGGGTCCCATATTTCTCCCGAATGTGTCCGTGGATAGTCCTCAATGCTACTGGCGCCGAGTCCTGGTTGTGTCCCAAAAGTGTCTCAGCAAGACACTTTCGAGGCAGTTGGGCGTGACCCTTCCGGGACATTTCACTTAGTCTCGAAATTGTCTTTCGAGACACTTTTCAACCTGTCCCGAAAGTATTCGGAATGAATGTTTAAAGACAGTTTCGGGACATTACAATTTGGTGATGTTCCAAGAGCGCTCAAACTCCCAGGAATGGAACAGAGGCTGCTGCAGCCGTCAACTCGCAGAACCTCAAGGCTGCCAAGGTCTGTAATACTCTCGGGAAGCTTCTGAATCGTCGAGCGTGACCAGATGCTCAGCTCCCGTAAGTTACTCAGCCTCTCCAGCCCCTCTGGTATGACCTGTATCATGTCGCACAGGTTCAGCTCGAGGCGTGTCAGTGACATCAGCTGAGTGAACGAGGATGGCAGCAGCTCTTGTACGCTATTTAAAGTCACTCAGAAAGTGTGAAGGTCCGTGAGCCCTCCGATGTCTTCCGGAAGAACCAGCTTTGGCGAGTTGGCGATGCTGAGAGACTTGAGTGCGTGGAGGCTGCCGAAGCTCGCCCCCAACTCCACCATGGCGAGGCAATCGTGCACATTCAAAACCTCCAGCGACGTGAGCTGGTGGAAGGAGTCCGGCAGGCCTGAGATCGGCAGCCGGTGCAGCGTCAAGTCCTTCAAAACAGACAGCTTTTTGAAGCTCGCAGGTAGGCTCGCCAGGTCGAGCGAGGAAATCGTCAGCTTCTGGAGGCAGTGGAGGGAAGTGAAGTGATCTGGCAGCTCCGGTAGATTATGGCATGAGCTGATGGTCAAATCTCGAAGGTGCGGCATTCGCTCCCCGATGTCGTCCGAAAGGCGCTCGAGCTTGTCGCAGCCGCTGAGAAGCAGCCGCTCGAGACGACTGAACGTTACTCCTGACGGAAACAACAAGCTGACTCGCGGAGAGTTGTAGTCGAATTCCAGCGACTCAAGGTGAGCCATCCGAGCGAACGAGACCGGGTGGGCGTTCTCCATTGCGAAAGTGTGAGGCTCGAAAAGTTGCGGGCCAGCAGCTTCAAAGTTGCTTTTCAGAAGCTTTTTTGCGGAAAAGCAACTTTGAAGCTGCTGGCCCGCAACTTTTCGAGCCTCACACTTTCGCGATGTCGCCTTCGAGATTGAGCTTTGTTTCGCCGCACAGAGCGAGGTTGGCAAAGGCCGGGAGGTGCACGAGGGTGGTGAGATCCAGCTCCTCATCATGCTCCGAGATGTCAACGGAGAGAGTGGCAAGAGAACACAGGTTGGTGAATCCTGGTGCTTGAAGAGCTGCGCTGTGGGTTAGAGTCAGGGTGTGCAGGTCCGTAAGGAGCGAGAGAGAGGCAGGTGGCTTCCCGTATCGATGCAGGCAGTAGAGCGAGAGGTGCTGCAGCTGAGTGCAGCTGCGCACAAAATGGTCCAAGCCGGCCTCGGTCACGGGATGCTCGTCCTCCCTATCCCAGGCCCACTCTGGAGTAATCCCCTTTCCCACGTGGAGCGATACGAGCGTCGGGCATGCAGCCATCGGGAAAAGAGCGGGTGTGGTTTCCAAGTTGGAAACCAGTCGTAAGCGATTGGTTTTCGGCTGCAGGCGTTTTCCCCGATGAAGCGTGTGGTTTGCGTGTATAGTAGCTTGTTGCTCGCGAGAAGGTTTCGAGTGGTCGAGCAGCTGGCTGCCAAACCTGAAGATTTGGCTTGGATAATTTCGACGAACTGAACGCAGACAGCCGGCGCATCGGCAGTGGGCGGAAATTTTTTCCGATTGGTTGTCGCGTAAGCAATATCGACACGATAAACACTGCTTCGGTTGTTGGAATCTGGATGTTGAACTAAGGTCGTTATTTTTTACACGTCTCGTTCAAAATTGATCTTCTAGCAAAAGTGATGCAAGTCAATTGAAACGATGACGCGGAAGTTAGCGTGTATTGGTTTCTCTGATAAAATTCAATCGTTAGCTTTGAGGCGGCATTTGTGCATGTTGTCAGAATCCCAACCACTAGACCATTGGGATAAAAGGGCTTGTTTTAGTAGCGGGTCAGTGCGCCCATAACCCCCCAGGCAAACGCGCCTGTAACCCTCTCCAGGATCAATCGGGCATCCACAGTGCAGATCTACTGACACCCCCCCACACTGGGAGGCCCAGGACTAAGCACAGCGGCACCGGCCTACATGTGCATACACCGGGAATCGAACCCGAGACCGCTCTGATACCATGTCAGAATCCCAACCACTAGACCATTGGGATAAAAGGGCTTGTTTTAGTAGCGGGTCAGTGCGCCCATAACCCCCCAGGCAAACGCGCCTGTAACCCTCTCCAGGATCAATCGGGCATCCACAGTGCAGATCTACTGACACATGTAACGGTGGCACTTGTGCATGTAACGGTAGGGCCTAATCGAATGGTAAATATAATAAATTTAATAACCTCTACTACACCGCACTAACAGTACTCGAAACATAACAAACGTTGCTCAACATTACATATTTACTAACTTGACACTGTATACACAAAACACGTAGCCACATAGTAACTACACTTACAACTATACCTAACAACAGTAACTACAACTACACTACCTAGATCTAAAACAGTTCTACCTGCACCTGGTTCGGATCATGACCCCTGCGATGAGCGCTGGTCGGGACAAGATCATCAGGGGACAGATCCCCAAGCTCATCCCCAGCGAGCTCCTCTTCAGAATTGTCGGTCCAACCGACGATGCATAGCTTCCCGATGCCAATGCACTCTCCCTCGCGCTTAACTTGGCTGGCGTTGATCCAACGCTGCACCACCCGTGCCTGCCTGGCGAGAGCTCCAGGATCCCCGGAACGCGTGAACTAGGCCTTGTTGCAGCAGGGATTGCGCAATTTGGAACGCACCTGAGACAGTTACCACAAAAATTGTAAGCATTACATTAGGATAAAATACCATCCGTAAAACTAGAGAACTCACCACTGCAAGCAGCACAATAAGCTGCTCAGGAAACAAGGCAATCGGGAGGGACCCGTCCCACTCAGAGTCCCACAGAGCAGCACATTGAATAAAACCGTCGGTAGAAAACGGGACTCCGTTAAGGACATGCCAGAGTAATCCGAAAAACTCTGCAGTGTGACAATGAGAAGGTCCGATACAGGTTTACGGATGGTACGGAAAACGGTGAAGAAGCCTACTTACTGGAATCGTTCCTGGTGACATAGACTTCGCACTTGCTAGGGAAACCCTTGGGCTCGTAGTAAATAGTCAGGCCCTTCAGGCTACGCTTCTCACCCATGAAGACACAGGGCTCGTTAGTCAACGCGAGGATGCGGGTAAGTCGGTAGATCTTACGCACACAGGCATGCCTCAGCTTGCCTTGCGGCGTCGCAATCGCAGCCACTTTCAAGCCTTCAGGTGAGTCTGGCGTGTGGCCCAAATGCCCTGCATACAAAAAAAATGTAGTCAGCTTCCATAGACTGACAGCAACAACAGAGAAAACAGAGGGCAACCCTTACTCATGAGCGACTTCAGCATGTCATCAGAATCGGGAGAGAGATTGAGCATCTCTCGGTTGAACAGAAACTCATCGCAAGACTTCTTGGTGTACACCTGCGTGCAACACAAAAGAACTTAGTAATCCGACGTTTCTGGAGGAAATGAAATGCAACTATAATAATTCAACTTACCTCCCAGGTGAGAGCGCCGGCGTCAACTTCCGAGGCCTTCTTAGCAAAGTGCGTGATAAGCACGAGGCAGTCCTTCAATTCCCCCGCCCTACGCGCGTTCTCCTTGCAATATGCATCCGCGATTGCCTTTTTGAGTACTCGCCTTGGCCACCAGCTCGTCGTTCACCAAGGGTTCGTCGCGCTCTTCCTCGTCATAAGCTGCGGCCTTAGTAGCGTACACCCGACCTTTAGCGCGTGACATTATCAACTCCATCGGGCTGGCATCAGCCTTTCCTGTTGGTGGACAAAAACAAATACGGAACAGCAACATTAGTCATGGTTGCAGGCAACAGAATCCAAGGCTTAGAAAAGTGAGTAGAAGTGTGAATCACCTTTTTCAGCGGCGGGCTCCTTGTCCGCTACGACAGCGACACAATTATCGATAGTTTCGATAAAAGCAGGGAGATGACCACCGTCATCGGAGCCTTCGGGACCACCAGCAGTGTCGGCAGAGACTGCAGGAGCATTGTCAGGCTGGCCCGAAGCCTTGGCGGGCTGGCCCGGAGCCTTGGCGGGCTGGCCCGTAGCCTTGGCGGGCTGGGACAGAGCGACACCAGTGGTCGGCGAAGGCTCGGACGTTCCAGCGCCGGCAGCAGCGATGACATCTTCGAGGCTCCGATGAAATGTTTTTTTGACGCTGGCTCGTAGGGTGACGACCAGCCGGTGGTTCCTCCGTCTCTTTATCAGTATTGGTTCCTGCATCGTACAGAAAAAAAAAAAGTAAAAACAAAGATAGTTATGGACATAACTGTAACGAAGGCTAGTGCAACATAAAAAAACGAAAGTTACCTCCTGCGGGGGATGGATAGCACAAATGCCGTTCCTTGCTTTTCTGCGGAAGCGGTGATCGAGTCTGGTGCATTTTCAAAGAATCAGGGACAAGGTTTTTAGATTTGCCATGCGCCATGGATTCTAGGGATGAGCCAGTAAAACGAAGCGTATAGCCAGCAAGACGCACCGCTACAAAATTTATATGCTAAGCAAACGTGACAATATAAAGGAGAGAATGTTTGGGTGAAGAAGCCACTAATGAGAGTGCTACAACGACTGAGGATGCACGCACCATGATTGGACACTCCACCAAACCTTCGACAGTGGTCGCAGCGAGTGGAGGCTCAGCATGCGACGCGGGAGTCTTGGCGAGGGTAGAAATGGTAAGGAGGAGGAATCGAAGTTTGAAATTCAAAATTTGAAATTCTAAAACAAGAAACAACTACACAGCATGTAACCTCACCCCTGCCAACGGGAAAAGGAAATGGGGGGGTGGAAGAGAGAAGGGAAGGGGGTGGTGTGCGGGGTACCAATGATGTGGTTGGCTTGCCGCGTGTGACGAAGTTGATTGGTGGGACGCGCGGTGCACTTCTCACCTGGGTTGGGTCGTGCGAGGGTAGCGTCCGAGAAAAGAAAGGATGTGGGTGGCTATGCAGCGTGTATGTGGACGACGCGCGGCGCGCCCTTCACAGCAAGGGTAGGGCGCACTGTTCAGATGTGCTGGCATGCTGCGCTGCATCAGTTGCGCTAGCATCGGCAGTAGCTTATGACTGGCTGGCATTCGACGGGGATCTGTTGCGCTGGCTGTGGCTTTTGGAATCTTCCACACGTGCCTCTTTCTTGGTACCGTCCTTGTTGGTGTTCAGCCAGCTAGTGGAGGTACAGCAACGGCAAAAACATGGCACGGCGCGCTAGAACTGTGTTTGGATGTACTGCACCAAGAACACCGACACCGTAAAACAGCTGCAACAGAACACGAAACCGTCCAAGCTCAGCAGCAGTTTTATTGTCGACGTGGTTCGCCACTTGTGTAGCATTAAATTTCGGATTCACATAATTGAGACGATGCAGATCTGACGGAGAACTGGGTATGACACGAAACCAAAGCGGAACTAGAGGGTGTAAACCAAACCCGAAGTCAGCATTGTTTGGAAGCGAAAGTAGACGTGGGTTGCGGACCGTGCTCACCTAAACTTTGAACAGATTTGAACTATATGGCGCAAACGGATTGGAAAAACACGTGCCAACAGTAACATGGTCATTAAAGTTTCAACAGTAATCCTTCCACAATCACGCATGCAGTGCGGCGTAGTGGCAAACGGGATTCAAAGAATCAGATCCCGCGTGCAGTGCGGCCCAGCTTCCACAGTCGTCCGAAATTGTTACAGATTTCACGATTGTGTTATTTCTGTGCAGACTCGTCTCAGGAATAAAAGCGCACCCATGAGATTATAGATGTGAATGGTCAAAAGTTTTACCATATAAAACATCAACTATTGCCTCATTCAGAGGCAAAGAATGTATACAAGAGCCCAACCTTTGGAAAAGTACAACTGTAATATAATGTAATATACCGAGCACATATATACACATATGTACAACAAATCTCCCTACCACTTGAAATGTTTCAAAATGAACTTTGCGAGAGGATGCGACGGATCAACGGTTTTGGGAACAACATGGCGCACACGCAGTATACTCTCAACTGGAAATACCCCATAACCGCGGTGAGATGGCCACCAGGTAAGAGTCTTCATATCCATTGTCTCTGACTGCTGCTGGACTTCGTAGTAACGACCAAATGCAAGGTGCTCCGAAAACTGCT